>CM035788.1:45248148-45343148 GCA_020466265.1 Siphamia tubifer | reverse complement strand
GGGGGTCCGGCCCAGCTAGGCCCGAGCCGGTACCGCGGGGGGGTCAAGCTAATTATCTTCAGTGTAATTTCTGCATTTCATAAATTCATCCCAGGGGCCAGATTGAACCCTTTGGCAGGCTGGATTTGGCCCTCGGGCCACATGTTTGACATCTGTGCGGTACCGGGGCCGTGATGTGATGTGATGGACCGACCTTTGACCCCAGAACGACACACTATGGTCCAAACACTGTGGCATCATCGAGGTGTCGAACATTTTGAAGATGCACATTTATGACTTTTCAAATTGTCATGTTTTAGAATTTAGCCCACAGGTGTCAAACATGTGGCCCAGGGACCAAATCTGGCCCTCCCAAGGGTCCAGTCAGGCCCTGTGGATGAATTTGTCAAATGCAAAAACAGTTATTAAGATATTAATAATATTCAGACCAGTTCAATTTGAAATGGGTCAGAACCAGTAAAATTGGATCATAATAATCTATAAACACTCACAACTCCACATTTATTTTTTTGCAAATTTTAATATTTTCACATATTTACACTAAAAAACGTATAATTTAGTGGAAAATCTGAACAAATATGAAGAACCTGACATTTTTAAACAGAAGTCAATGCAATTTTAACAATATTCTGCCCGATATGAAATGTTTTGTGTCTTTGTATTTGATCCACTGTGATCTGTTAATTATAATGAACATGTGCAAATGATAAACAGAAGCAGAATATAGTTAAAGATCTGCTTGTTCTTTCACTTTGTTCATGTTATTCACATTGTTTGAAAGGATCATTTGTCGATATAAACATTTTCATTGTTCAATTTTCCTTTTTTTCACTGTAAAAATATAGGGAAAAATTTGGAGTTGACATTATTCATGTTACTCCATTATTATTTTACTAGTTCGTCTTCACTTCAGATCAAATGAGTTTGACAGTCCTGTCTGAGATAAATAATAATGAACAGAACAGTCCACCAACACACACAAAAAAATACACAAAATACATAAATCAGTACTCTGAAACGTACCTTAAATACCAAAAAAAGACTCTAAAATGTGAAAAAATAAATAAAAATACAGTCAACTTCAGTGCTTTAGTACACTACTAGTATGTTCGATGCTTTATCCATCTATCACAAACATACCAGTCATGCAGACAGGATGTAAGACTCTTCACACCTCCTACTCTGATGTCACTGACTAGTGAGTAAAAGGTCAGACACGCCACTGTTCTGTTTAATATTAATATCAAGAGCACAAAAATTAAACTTAATACCACAACTCCTGTCTGTGGTTTGTTCTTCGGATTAAGTTTCCCAAAGAATGTCACACCAACTAACTTTATGAATCTGTGGCATCTGTCTATGATGTGTACCAGTTACTCTGCTTAAAGGTGACCTTCTGAATCTGCTGAACATTGTGTTCCATAAGTTTAACCTCAAAGATTTTCATAAAAAGTAAAACACAAAATACATTCTAAAACATGAAATAAAAATATCCATGTGTCTTTGCATTATGACACACAAACATAATTTAAATATTGTATTTTCAAACATGTTATGATCATGTCCCCACTGAGCAAAGTTACTGTTTTATTGAATATAAAACTAATAAAAAAAATAGCCATTTTTTCTGCTAATATAATAATTTGTCTATTTTAAAGGTAATATAACAAATGTGAAAAATATATTTTAATTATTTATAAAATAGCACTATTTAATCTTGTCCTCTAGATATGAATCAACAGACAACTAATAATCAACTATTTATCAAAGAATCTATGAAAACTTGTTCTGGGTTCTGAGTGGAGATGTTGGGGAAGTCCCAGGTCATGCATCAACACGTAACAAACGTAAGACAAACTTTGTGTCCTGTTCACTTTTTGTATGTTGTGTTTTTAACACCAATGGGTTTACAGTGTTCTGTGCTGTTAAAGGGAGTATCCAGAGTAAAAATAAGTTTACCTCATTTTTAGATGATTGGGAGAAAATAATTGTTTCATATATGTATATGTATATATTTTTGTTTTACGATTTTAAATATAATTTTTGGTTAAAATTTTTTTTACCACATTTGAAAATTACCACTTGTCCTCAGCAGAGGGCAAAATGACGTTATATCCATTCCCACAAAAAATTGAAGGGAAGATAGAATGGTGGGCAGCTGGCAAAAATGCAATGAGATAAATGAGATAAAACCCCAGCCATCACATTTTAAGTCAAAAGTGTGGACACGTTTTGGATTTTTTTTTTTTTGAAGGGAAGAGCAGAGCTGGACATATGGAAAGATATTTGCAAACTCTAACGCACACGTGTCATACTGTGGAAACATCACAAACATTACAGCGCACTTAGCAAGACACCATCCTGAGGTAAATGCAGAGCAGGAACAGCTAAATAAGATAATACTGGACAAAATATATTTTATATTGTACATTTATTTGCCTCTTTTATTTCCTCTTTTTCGCAGTTCAGGCTTTGAAATGAGAGTTTAAGTTCACTTTATTATGAAGTATGTTCATTTAAAGGCTCCTATTTGTGTTGTGTGCAGATAAATGTAGCAGTTTATTTCCTAAAGTCTGGTTTAAATATATTACTGCTGAATGAATTTGAACTGACTCGTATATGGTGTGCATTTTTTTGGGAAACATGGCTCCTTGATATGGTCTGTTGGCATCATCATTCAGCTTTTTCACATGGTCTGGTGTTAAAAAAGCAAGCGAAAAATCTGAAATATCGGGAATATCAAAGAATCACAATTTAAAAAAGAATTAAATTGTCCCTGCCCTAATACATACAGTTGGCATCAAAATCACACCATGTGGATGTACATTGTGAAATTTCAATGTTGGCGTTTTGAGCCAAACTGTGTTAGCATGGAAGTGACTCAGGCTTGTCTTTTTTGCCGACATGAAACGCTATTTTTACACCTCTTCTAAAGTTCTAAACCACACACTTACATGGCAGTAAGTAGAGGGTCCCTAAAGGCAAACCCAAGTGTCCTGAGGTCTTCATGTCATCGGATAGTGTTTCCAGAGTTGCTGATCTGAAGCCATGTCTGAATTCAGAAGACGTCTTAGGAGGAAGTCTGAAATAGTCAACTGCCATGTGCAAAGATAGACGCTCTGGAAATTCACTATTTAGTTGTATTCTCTTTAAGGAACATAGTCCAGTATTTCATTACAAATTTAAATGAAGCTGTATGCAACAGCAAAGCTTAGCCTACTAACAGGTTGTTGTTTTGAGATCAGTAACTCTGGACACACTATCTGAGGACATGAAGACCTCAGGACACTTGGGTTTGCCTTTAGGGACCTTCAGGAGCCACGTTGAGACCCCAGATGTATGTGTTTCAAACTGTTCTTTTGTGTCCTTCTGTGCATCCCAATAGAAAGTGTAATGACTGTTGGATTTGTAGACTATAATTACAATTTTTAACCGTTTTTTCCTGATGTGACTTCAGCTCGTGCCACCATTATGGGATTGGAAAGTTATTCTGTTTAGTCTTCGTTCTTTTTTTTCTTTTTCTTTTTAAACCGAACTGTGAGACGCTGTGGCAAATGGAAGCAGGAAGCATCATCAGCATCACGATCAGGGTAGAAGAGGACGATTGATGGTGCGCGAGGGGAATTTCTCCTCATGGAAAAAGAGTGAGAGGAGGAGGAGGACAGAAGTTAAGTTGGACAGACGGAGAGCTGGAGAGCTAAAGATAAGAGAGGGGAGGGAGATAGAGGCTGCTGCTGCTGCTGCTGCTGGTGTGGGGTTGGAGGGGCAGGTTGAAGGGGTGGTGGTGGGGTGGGTGGGTGGGGGGGATAAAAAGCAAATGGGTTAGAGGATTTGGATGCAGGGAGCATATCCATCAGGGATCTCTCCTGGTATCAAACTGGAGCGATCAGTGATAAAAAGTCAACCTGGAAAGGGCTGTAGCTGCAGTGGGAGTTCACTGGGCTGCAAATAGGCCTGTCTGCCCCTACTCTCTTCATATCTCTCCATCTCTATGTCTGCCCCCCACCCCCACACACACCCCCCAACGCCTTCTCTAGCCACTCTTGTTGCCTTTATAATGACTGGAAAAGCCTGTAATACAACTTTTCGGTACAGTCGGGTCAGTGGTGATGGCCGTTGTGCAGTGATATGTGTGTCCGTGCTGCTGTTTCCACCCCTGGGATCTACAAATAAAATACACTGGAACATCTCCATCGTCCAATACAATGACCACTACACAATCTATCCACCCCCACCTTCCTCCTCCCTTCCTCCCTCTCTGCACTTCATCTCCCTCCTCAAAATAAAACCACAAAAGAGAAGAGAAATGAAAAGAGGAGAGGGTTTTTCTTCTTTCTGGTGCACCCCACCCTTTTCTAGATAGAGAGAGAGAGAGAGAGGGAGAGAAGAAGAGGAAGAAAAAAAAACATAATTTATCTGTGTATTATCAAGAAAGGCAGACACTTTAATCACTCAGCTATGAAGTCAGTATTTCCATTCTTATCTGTCGCAGGAGTGGAAATGGAGAGGAGATAGCGTTCTGGGAGCCCATCGGTGGGCAGGAATGATAATGGGGGGGTGGGGGGGTTGGGAGGGTGAGGGGGGGTGAGGGTGGGCAGGGCTAGGCTATTGGACCGCTGTGTCAGCGCTATCTGCACCCATTATCAACGGCCTTATCAGCCTTACCATCAGCCTCGCTGTAATGGGGCCAGTTCAACTTTCCACATTATCATACCGCCAAGACCTGGTTCGCCAAGGCTAGGGGTCTGGCTGGAGACAGAAAGAAAGAGGGGGGAGGGGAGGGGGGGGGCAGATAGAATTAAAGAAGGGGTGATAGAGGTTTGAAGGTAGGAGGCTACAGATAGAGAGAGAGAGAAAAAAAACTCAAGTTCAGTTCAGTTCAATTTATTTCAAATATGCAACAAACAAAACATTCCCACTCTGTCCCCACGAGTGAAAACAAGATAAAAAAAAAAAAGTACATGTACATGAAAAATAAAACAAAACATGACTTCATAAAGACATCAATAGTCAGCAGTGGAGGGAATTTGATTGGTGTTATGTTCCAGTGCACCTTTTCCCCTCTGATTATGTTTTGGTCTGTCTGTCTGTCTGTCTGTCTGTCTGTCTTGTCTGTCTGTCTGTCTTGTCTGTCTGTCTTGTCTGTCTGTCTTGTCTGTCTGTCTTGTCTGTCTGTCTTGTCTGTCTGTCTTGTCTGTCTGTCTTGTCTGTTTGTCCATTAGCAAAATAACTCAAAAAGTTATGGGCAGATCTTGATGAAAATGCCATGACGTGTTGGGGGTGTCACAAGGAACAAGTGATTAGATTTTGGTGATGATCCAGATTGTGGATCACTTTGAACTATATTCTCCATTTACCACAATGTAACATTTCAAAGTGATCCAGGATCTCTTACGGATCATCACCAAAATCTAATCGTTTGTTCCTTGTGACACCCCCAACACATCATGACATTTTCATCAAGATCCGTCCATAACTTTCTGAGTTATCTTGCTAAATAAGAGACAGACAGACAGACAAATAAAGTCTGTCAAAGACATAACCTCCTTGGTGGGGGGGGTGTGGGGGGGGTCTGCCTTGGTGGAGGTTTGTGCTTTTTATGATTCCTAATTCATTTCATTAGATAACTAATGTTATATTTGTGGATGTTTTTGCCTTTGTGGTATTTTTGTGCAATGTCCTGCATTTAGTTTTTGGGGGGTTTTCAGGTTGTTGATTGGCTTCCGCTGTAGCAGATATAAATTGGACAGGTATTCAGGTTTTTTTTTCCTGCCTCGTCTCCAGAGCTGTGACGCTGGTTCCAGGAGCGTGCACGCCAGACCGTGCGCTCGACAGGAGTTTTGCGCTACAAGATGTAGGTTGGCTACACTTAGCCTTTTTGCTAGCTTTGGTTTCTTTTTTGTTTGACCCGGTGAGTCTGGACGTCCTGTTTTCAGTTAATGTCTTTTGACAGGGTTTAGTTGAGGGTTGTTTTAATAGGGCAGGCAGGGGTAGCAGTATGTGGACAGCTTCTACGGCCCTGTACAGGGTTGGCCTGATCCACATACCGTCCTTTTGCTAATTTGACCAGCTCACCTGGGTCCGACTTTTCTTTCAACTGTTGGGATTCCTTTTTGTTTCGTTCTGGGCACGGGAAGGGGGTTAATTTTTGAAAATGTATTTGCTAAAAATAAAGATCTTTTGCAAATGTGAACCCTTCTGTCTCCTGTGCTCTATCAGATATGTTGCAGCCTTCGGGTCATAATAATTAGATTTTTTCATACCCCTTATTTTGTCAAAGACTCACCTGCAGTTTTGTGCTGGAGACAGTGTGGTAAAATAGGTGACCATACACATATATTTTGGGTGTGTTTGGATACTGGAAAAATATTAAAGATGAAATTGAAAAAATTGTAAAAAAAAAAAAAAAAAAATTCAAATTTGTTATTTCATTTATTAAGTATCATACCAGCTGAGTTCATCGTAGAACTGAGGTATATTTTACAGAGGTGGGAAGTAACTAAGTTAAAGTACTTTGTTGATGTACTTTAGTAGATTTTTTAGGTATCTGTACTTTGAGTATTTATTTTTCTGCCAACTTTTTACTTTTACTCCCTACATTTTAGTATAAATACCTGTACTTTATACTCCTTACATTCTCATTACTTTGTCCAACAGATGGAAGAATATGAAAAATAAGACACTTCAGAGGGAAAATCAGTGAGGGAGAAAAATTTTACTTTCTATATCATATATATATATATATATATATATATATATATATATATATATATATATATATATATATATATATATATATATAATATCTCATAATTTCAACTTTCTCTCATAATTATGATTTCTTATGTCATATTTATGACTTTTTGTCTCAATTGTGACTTTCCCCCCATTTTTTCCAAAATGTTCTGCCAGTAACCACACTACTGTGACCTAATCAAACACATGATCTACACAGTAACTTACTTTAGAGGCCTTTATTTTTGCATACTTTTGAAAATTGTATGATTTTCTTGGTTGAATGGTTAAATGTTGTTTCATTGTTGGCAATAAATGCAGTTTTACTTTTTCACTTTAATACAATTGAGAAGTTGTACTTTTTTACTTTTACTTAAGTAAACGATTAGAATCAGCACTTCTACTTTTACCAGAGTATTTTTTCATGCAAGTAGCTGTACTTCTGCTTAAGTACAGTATGTGAGTACTTTTACCACCTCTGATATTTTAACATCTTATTATTGATTAGAAAAAAACTGATAATTAGATAATTAAATAATTGGAAAAGGGTCAAATCACCAAGTATAACAGAGTGGAGACAAAGACTGGAACAAGTTATGGTAAGAATGACAGCGTCGTTACAAATAAAAATGGCCCTTTTTGAGCAGAGATGGCAGATGGTTGAAGAATACTTGAATAATTAATTCTTTTGGGTTGTTGAATTGACTGAAATCCATTAACTCTAACAAAGGGATCTTTAGAATGCAAATATATATGTTTGCATGTATACATGTAAACAATGAATTTTTTTTTGCTATAGTATTGTATGTCTGTGATAATAACAGTCTATTTCATTTAATTTATTTTTTAAAAATCTACATTTATATGTTTTTTCTCAGAGTTTTGTTTACTTTGTTTGAAATTAAAGAAAATTAAATAAAAACTGAAGTGAAGACAAATTTCCCTACTGAAACCAATAAATTAAATCTGAAATCTAAATTTTCTTTTACTTTTAACACATATTTCATGGGTCTATACTTTTATAATTTTTAAAGGGTTTGGGGGGTAGTATTGGTGGGTCCCGGAACGAATCAGGCTTTTTACAGGTAAAATGCGACTATTTACGAAAAATTCACGGTACGAAACCACTTGTGGAACAAATGAATTTTGTAAGTTGAGGTAGCACCGTATTGTATCTTATCGACAGCCATTATATTAATATGATGTGAGGTCCAGTTGACTTTTCATATCTTAGTGAAGTGACGTGAAGAAGCTGAATAAGTTAGTGTGTTTTCTTTTCCGCAGGTATCAATCTGTAAGAGATGTGTGGACTTTTACAACTGTACGGATAAGAAACAGGCCACAGTGAGACGGAGGGGGGGAGGACACCCATGAGTTATACTAAACTTCTAAAAACAACATTACAGCCGTTGTTATTTAAGCCACTATCACTGTGACATTGTGTTGTGCTCTGCTGTTGTGTCTATACGCTGGAGCCATGTTTACACTCAGACTTCCTGCCGCTCTGGGCTGTTAAATTATATTAGATCAACACACCCATAATAAATGATGTTACAACACTGCCTCATTAATCTGCAAGATTATACAAAGTTAGTTACATAGATCACTCAAGCTTTATCAGGGTCTCCATCAAGAAAGAAGATGAAACAATGTGTCAGGATATTGCACAAATGTGTTTTCCTCCCTAACAGACTGAACCCAAACACATGAAGGCAGGAGAGAAACAAACTAATGAAGAGTTAGTTTTTAAAAGACTACAATTGGTCTTACTAATTAGATTAATGTCATAATGGCCCTGTTTATATAAAGGTTCATTCTAGCCACGTTATCCCCATTCATTACATGTATGGGTCTAGTGGTGCTTCATAGTCAGGGGAGGCGGGGTTAAAAGGTTGTCTTTCAAATCGTCTGTATGCGATAGGACGGTACTACAACCAATCAGTGTAATCTTTAGGATGATGTAGTTAGAGCGACGGAAACTTTACGGAGGAGTCTGGAGAAAGTTAGGAATGACTAAACAAAATGGTGGATTATGGAACTGAACGACTGTTGTCATTTATGTAAAAAGAATTTGAAGACATTGTTGACGATTTCTCACATTCTTCACTCATCTGTGATAAAAAGAAATCTACACCCATTGTTGTTGTTCTTCTAGGGTTGTTTCCGGTTGTTTCTCTCTGAAATGTTGCAGCATCACTTTGTTACACCCGCCCTCTGACTGTGTACTTCACTGTGATTCGTCGGCCAGTTACAGGGAAATCTAGCCAAAAGTTGAATTGAGCGTAACTAGACTACTACTGTAGCACGTTACATGTGCTGCCGCTAGGAGTCTAGCACGGCTAGGCTAGGTTCATTCCTCTTTCAGATGAACCATATAAATACCTAATTCCAGTTGAAAATGATAATTTACCATTAAACAGAATTCAGAATAAAGTCACTGGTTTATTCTGAGCTTAACTCATTCACTGCCAGGAGAATGAGAAGACAATATTGACTCAGAATATAGTCAATATTATATAATATTATATATATATTACACTATATACTATATTATATTATAATATTATAGAAGAATATTATATTATACAAGTATGGCACCCATGAAAATAAAGTGTAGACTCATTTGGATTTGAATTGATGCCAAAACACACCAATGGCAGTGAATTCAATAATTCCTCTGACATGGAAACACTTAGTTCCTGTTTAACATTATTCCTGTCGTTCTGCACATGCTCCTGGTCTGGTTGCCATGACACACATATTTGACATCGATGACGCACACATCCCACTGTGGGCATTAGTTCATTGATTCCTGTTAGTGATGCATGGCTCGATGTATGAATGAACCGCAACCGACGTTTTTTTTTGTTTGTTTTTTTTTTTAAACTAGCCCATCCGCAATTCGGACCACAAGAAATATATTGGAAAAGGTCACACCTGACCTGCTTCTCGACCCACATTTTTAAAAAGTAGTCAATAGTCTTTATGAACATCACATGACCTTTGACCTTACTCACATACCTACATTTATTTGTGTTAAAATTTCATGTCGTTGTTTGTAAGTTGATATGTTGAGGAAATATTTTTTCCTGCTTCATTCAAAAGTAATCAACGCTAACGCAGCATCTAAACCAGGAGTCGACAACCTGTAACACCCAAAGAGACATTTGAACCCAGTTTCCACAGAAAAGAAAACACTGGGAGCTGCTCATCATCTTTAAAAATCTCAGTGAATGTGTCCCAACCCTTACTTGTTTGTTTGTATGTGTTTTGTATATATGTGTTTCTGTAGTTTCCACTCTCCTAACTGTATTTTCTCTCTTGCTCACTCTATATGGAAATGTAGTCAATAAAGTGTATGTATTAATAATAGAAAATTTTACCTAATATTTCAATCACAATGATTTACCAGGTTATTTAATGTTTATCTCAAACAACAAACAACCCGACCGACCGCAACCCCAATATCATCAAAAATATTTTTTAAATGGCCCGCAACTGCAGATGACCGCCAGGAACCACAGACGCCCGCTCACTTCGGGTCAGCCCGTGCATCACTGATTTCTATGGTTGATTGGGCCGAGCTGCTGCTTCGTAATTATCTACCGTGATATATACCGTATACCACCAGTGGCTTAAATTATACCAGGATATACATTTTTGGCCATAACACCCACTCCTAGGTCACATTCAGCCCAATATGACCTCCAGAGGCTAAACCAGGAAAATAAGTGTGTGTGTGTGTGTGTGTGTGTGTGTGTGTGTGTGTGTGTGTGTGTGTGTGTGTGTGTGTGTGTGTGTGCGTCTAATTTATTATTATTTAAATATTCACATCTACAAAACTGTCCTTTAAAAATGTGAACATAAATAACATGAAATTTCTCAGACAAATTAAGTGGAATTTTACCAGTAATATTCCTCAGTTGATCATTTATACATGTGCAGTATGACTTACACATCATAGATGATCTACAATCACAAAAAACACTTATTAACAGGCACAACATTGGTGAAATTGCATTTACTTCTAGACAAGACATGTCTAGACATGTTTGTTTAGGTTATTTACATTTTCTGTGAATGGGTAGTGTGTGAATGTAAACATTTTCATGTCATTTTTCTTTTTTATACTAAAAAGAAGGAAAAAAATGTGAGCGGTCTTTATATTATTTGTTATTATACTGAAATAATTCACTGGCCCCACCCACTTGAAAACACACTGGTCTATAAGAGACTTTCACACACTCTCCACTATTAATATGTTCACTGTCATTTTTGTATTTAATAAATTCACTCCATGGGCCAGATTGAACCCTTTGTTGGTCTGGTTTGGAACCCCAGGCCATATGTTTGACACCCCCTGGCATCATTATTGACATAAACATTTATTCACATGGTGTTTTTTTTCAACTTTGCATTGCAGTAATGCTGAGGCTTTTCTGTACCTGTAAACCACAGGTGTCAAACATGTAGTCCTGGACCCAAATCTGTTCCACCAAGGGTCAAGTCTGGCCCTGGGGAGGAATTTTTCAAATGCAAAAATAGATATTAAAATATGAATAATTATTTTAGTTCAGGTTCCACATTCAGACCTGAACTGGGTTAGAACCAGTAAAATTATATCAAAATAATCTATAAATACTCACAACTCTAGTTTTTCTCTTTATAAATATTAACATATTTACACTAAAACAAAGCATAGTTTTACAAAGTATTTGAATAATCTTGAACAAATAGGAAGAATCTGAAGTGTTTCAAGAGACGACAGTACAATTTTAACAATATTCTTCCTGGTATTAAATATTTTGTGTGTTTGTATATGATCCACTATGATTTAGAAGTTATAATGAACATGTGGAAATGATAAACACAAGAAGAATATAGTTAAAATTCTGCTTATTCTTTCACTTTGTTCATGTTATTCACATTGTTTGTTGATATAAATATTTTCATTAGTCAATTTTACTATTGGGGACCTTTATTTATATTTAACCCTCATGGGGACCTGAATTTTGATCCCTATAGTGTCAGAGGTGTGTCCCTGGTGTGACTGTGTAAGCATATCAATGTCCCCATAAATATAGGAATACACACACATATATATACACACACACATATATATATATATATATATATATATATATATATATATATATATATATATATATATATATATACATATACATATATATATATATATGTATATATATATATACATATATATATATATATATATATATACACACACACACACACACACACAGGAGTTTGATTGGCAGCTCACTTATCAGTCGGGGAGCCAGAGCACCACGGTTTACACAAGCACAAAGCAATGCAAAGGCCCAGATCACTGCAACACCACTGGCTCACATGACTCATAATGTACACACAGATACTGACACACACACACACACACACACACACACACAGACAGAGGGAGAAATCAACCTCACATTCCTCCATGTAATCAAATAATAAACAGGCAAATTAAAAGGACAACAACTTCTTAATGACTTTTATCATCCTCTGTTGGTGAGTTGCAGGAACTGCAACAACAACAACAACAACAACAACAGCAGGAGTCAAATGTCCAGATGTTACATTTCTGGAAGGTGATTATTAGAGCAATCTAATTAATAAAAGAAGAACCGTGTCTCACCCTGGAAATAATGACATCACCCCCTAAGTTAAACAATAAATTATCTGTGATGTGCTGATGGAAGAGTTAGTGCTATGTTTAAATGATGTTTTTAATCACTAAATATTTATTCGGAGTAAAATTATTCAGAATTAAAGCCATTTGTGTTTACATGGACATGTTAATTCTGAATAAAGGTTTCCATGGAAACGGGTGTATTCCACTCTAGTTAATTGGTCTTTCAGAGCTGGAGGTACAGAGGGTTCTGATTGGACAGAACAGGCGCTTAACGTCTGGATGTCTACTGGAAGAAAACGAAATTAATTTTTTTCATTTTATTATTTTTTATTTGATTTCAAATTTAATTTAGAATTGTTTAAAAAAATATATATTTATATATATTTATTTAGTTTTACTTTATTTTATTTCACACTCACTACCCAACAGCTAATTTACCTACAAGTGATGAGTACAAACTTGGTCCTCAGGAGACATGGAAACGAGTATGTGTGTGTGTGTGTGTGTGTGTGTGTGTGTATGCGAGTGTGGACAGACGGGGACAGGAGCCGCTGGTCTAGACCTCCTCTGTTAAGGTGGCTCCCAGGAGGCTCCTACAGCATCTCCTCTTTCTTCTTCCATTGTGTGGGATGTCCAAACGTCCTTATCATCTCCTGTCCGTCCCACTTCCTCCTGCTAACCCCTCATATTCTTCTATCTTTCCTTCCTTCTCATTTCTGGACATCAGTTCCAACCCAAGGTGAGACTCAATAACTTAAACAGTATAAACTGAAGTTTGTAAAGACAATGCATGTGTTCTTTTACATAATCATCAGCTGACGCGTCTGTTTTTCTGTGTATCATCACCTCTGTCAGATGCAGCAAAGTATCTTTTTTCATAATTCAATTTAGTTTATTTCGCATTTTTAAAGATGCTTAAGTATAAATATGAATAAAATATAACAGCGTAAGCTTCATCTGTTTCAGTAGATCCTCCATCAACTTAATTAACACTTCTAATGAATCAAATGAAGAAAAAATAATCCCATACAATGATCCCAAAAGTGATCCCATACGGATTGATGTGAAAAATAGTGAACTATCCCTTTAAGTGTCTTAAGGTCTAAAGGAAATTTCCTAGGCTCACTATACAAAATGACCTTTGACCTTTATTTTGGGATATAAATGACTTTGCCCCATTAACGTATCTATGTTTGTATTTTTTCATCAATTCTTAATGTAAAACAACAATGTCTTCATTATCCATGAACATATTTGACTGAAAAACACTTTTACTTAATTTCAAAATGATCCTAAACTCATAAAAAATACATAAAATATCCATGTTAGTTGTGAATTCTGAGAAGTTGATGAACATGAGGTTGAATGGACGACTACAAATGAAATGTGGTTCAAACCCCCACAAAAATCTAAAGCAGTGCAGTTAGTTAAACTCTAAATTCTTTAAAAGTTGTGCTACAATATGACTGGTTAGATGTTTGTGGTAATTTTTTAAAACAGTTTTTTGTCTAGAAATGACATAGTCCCATAGAGGGTTAAATCAACTGAAATAAATAAGTAAAAGAAAAAAAATGATGTGTATAATTAGCATTTTTTCATTGATATTTAACTAAACAAGGACAGCAGCACATTCATATCATTGACCCATTGACCTAGAAGGCACCATGTGACAGTGTGAGCTTTTTGTTCATGTGGTGACGGGCTGAACATGGAGCAGGTGCACACAGGGTTAAAGGTCAGCATCTATAAAAGAGGGTTTTTTTTCTTCTTCTTCCTATGCAGCTGTGACCTTCGACCCCTGGTCTTCTGTTTGGTTTAATATTGGTGATGTGGGAATTCAGCCTTGGCAGAGACTGAAACAACTGTTGCATTTATTGTGTGTGTGTGTGTGTGTGTGTGTGTGTGTGTGTGTGTGTGTGTGTGTGTGTGTGTGTGTGTGTGTGTGTGTGTGTGTGTGCTTGTATTCCTATCTTTATGGAGACATTGATGTGTTTACACAGTTACACCATGGGGACGTCTGACATTATGGTGCCCAAAATTCAGGTCCCCACGAGGGGTAAATATAAATAAAGGTCCCCACTAGAACAATATTATTGATTTAGCCCTAGAAATATATTAATTAGTTGGTTTTTTTGGAAGTCCTTATAAAGCAGGGAGGAACAGGTGCAGAGCAAAACATGTATTTTTCAAAGATCTGAAGATGTGTTTAGTTTTTTGTATTTATTTGTATGTATTTAAAAAAAGATGTTTTTCTTTTTTATTATTAATTTTTTTATATTATCATTATAATTTATTTATTAATTGTTTAAATTATTTTGCATTTACTTATTCATTTTTAATTATTTACGTTTAATTTAGTTTTCTAATTTATTACTACTACTATTATTATTATTATTATTATTATTATTATTATTATTATTAATATTATTTTTAAAAATTTACACTCACTACCCAATGGCTACTTGATTACAAACTCAGGAGACGTGGAAATGTGTGTGTGTGTGTGTGTGTGTGTGTGTGTGTGTGTGTGTGTGTGTGTGTGTGTGTGTGTGGCTGTAAAAGCAGGTCAGGCGGTGTTGTTTGCCCAGGTTGCCTTAACACCCCGGAACAGTAGGAGCAAATGGTCTGTCTTATCACTGCTGCTGGGGGGGCCTTGTCATAACACTGGCGCTCCCTCTCTCTCTCTCTCACACACACACACACACACACACACACATCAGTACAAACACACAATCCTTTGAGTGTCCACAGTCATTCTGACCAGAGATCAGAGCCACGTGGCCCACAGCGATCAGCTCAGGAATACAACAGCTTTACCCAGAACAACACAAATGACCATTTGTTCTGCTTTGATTTATTTGTATGAATTCAGTCATTTAATCAGATGCTTTTTCTTCATGCTCCTGTCTCCTTTTCATGTCTGTTTCATCTTTTTACGTCATTCCTGTCTTGGATCATCTTTTATACTGTTTATCATCTCATTATGTTATTTTGTACTTGTTAAGCTGCTTTATGTCGTCTAGTCTCCTCCATTTTAGTTCACCTTAAAAACAGTGAGAAAAAATAAACCTCAATAAAGAAGGAAAAAAATAATATGTGGTTAACTAACTACAGTACATGTGGTTAACTAACTACAGTACATGTGGTTAACTAACTACAGTAAATGTGGTTAACTAACTACAGTACATGTGGTTAACTAACTACAGTACATGTGGTTAACTAACTACAGTAAATGTGGTTAACTAACTACAGTACATGTGGTTAACTAACTACAGTAAACGTGGTTAACTAACTACAGTAAATGTGGTTAACTAACTACAGTACATGTGGTTAACTAACTACAGTAAATGTGGTTAACTAACTACAGTACATGTGGTTAACTAACTACAGTACATGTGGTTAAATAACTACAGTACATGTGGTTAACTAGCTACAGTAAATGTGGTTAACTAACTACAGTAAATTTGGTTAACTAACTACAGTACATGTGGTTAACTAACTACAGTACATGCGGTTAACTAACTGCAGTATGTGTGGTTAACTAACTACAGTACATGTAGTTAACTAACTACAGTACATGTGGTTAACTAACTACAGTACATGTGGTTAACTAACTACAGTACATGTGGTTAACTAACTACAGTACATGTGGTTAAGTAACTACAGTACATGTGGTTAAGTAACTACAGTACAAGCTAAAATATATTTAAAAACTGCTAAAAACACACAAGAATGTTAAGATTTGTTAATGTCTGATGGATGGACTTGCCCCTCTACCCTCCTTCCTTTCATCTATATTCCAGTTCTCCATTTTAAAACATGATGTCTTTTCACAAGTTGAAGCCCCCTGACTTAAAGTAATGTTACTTTAGTACCTTTTCCAGTTGTATATTGAGTGTTGGGTGAACATGGAAGAGCAGCCTGGTGCAGCTGAAACCACTGCCACAGCTCCGTCATATCACATCTGGTACCAATCACTGGGTAAATATTGCCACAGTAGTGACTGTTTATTGTTGGCATTGGCCTTAGTTAGTTGCTAGCTGCCTGCGAGGCTTTTTTTTCTTCCATCCAGAAGATTTGAAAAGGCAGTTTTGTGCTATTAAAAACGTCCATAACATCAATGTTGTCAGGTGCAAACAGAGTCAGCTTTGTCAACTTTCAACATGATTAGATTTCACATGAGAAAAAAAGACAGCCTGAGAAGACAAGTTTGAGGGGAAACAAAGCACACCCAGTTGTTTACAACACATCTTCAGTCAACATAGACAACTGTGATTTATTTATATATTTGTAGATTTTGGTTATAAGAAAAGGTTAATATTTGTCGTATTAATACCACTGGTACGTACTGGAAAGCATTCAATTGTTGCAGTGGAAGGATTTTAGTGAAGAGATTAAGCTGCAAAACTAGAATGTTTTACATCTATCTATAATTCAGCAAATCTGTGTCTGTAGTGTGTCCTGTTTGTCTGTGGAACCTGCACAACTCCACCAAATGATCCGAAATTTGGAGGGTGTCTTTCCAGTACTATGGTGGATTGCAGTGCATAGCTTCACACCATTACGACATACAACAACGAAGATAACTAATTATTAATCTAACTTTGCAGCTTGGGGTGGCACAGTGGTGCAGTGGTTAGCACTCGTGCCTCACAGCAAGAAGGGCCCTGGTTCGAATCCCACACCAGACCTTTCTGTGTGGAGTTTGCATGTTCTCCCAGTGTCTGTGTGGGTTTTCTCCGGGTACTCCAGTTTCTTCCCTCCATCCAAACACATGCACCGATAGGTTAATTGGTTAATCTAAAAAGTGCCAATAGGTGTGAATGTGAGAGTGTTTGTTTGTCTATATAGGTTCAGCCCTGAGATGAAATGGAGACTCATACAGGGTGTACCCCGCCTTCACCCATTGTAACTAGATTAAGCCCCCAGGGACCCCCTTGACCCTAGTGAGGATGAAGCACGTTCAGATGACGAGAAAAGACTTTGCCAACTCTGAGCATTGCCAAGTCCCGCCCCCCTAATTTGGCTGTGCCATAGTGCATTACTAATGACTTGAATTATCACTGGACATCTGTCTTTCGCCGAAATACAATAGGCAATTTGCAGCCGAATTATTACTGAGCAAATCACGTACATACCGCATTCACACAGGAGTAAGAAGTCAGACATTTTCCGTAATTATTCAAAATTACCAGTGGTCGATAGATAATACGTGCCCTGTGCCAATATGACATCAGTCAACAACAAAACTGTGCTACACGCCACCTCAACTTCAGTCCCACTATGAATTCCAGGACATTTTTGTCATTGTTGCAGCCACAGCAAGTCTGGTTGCGACTGAGGCCATTATTACAGTACATTTACACAAGTTAAGTTAAGTCCGTAATTTACAATTGCACCAATCTTAATGACTGTAGGCTACATTACTATCTGGCTCATCCGCCGTTGAGCTTTATCACTTCACCCTTTTCATTTTTGGCTTGTTTGTTGTTAGCTGTAGTTTAGTAGGCAGACGCATATTGCTCAGACATTTTCTACGGGTTCCGCACTAGTATTAATAATCTCTCTTCAAGTTAAGAAGGGGCCAGAAGGAATGATATTGGTTGATTAATCAGGTATTGAGTTTTTTCTGCACCTTTAGGACTCTTTCTTACTGCTCAGTGTTGTTTCTTTGTTCTAAATTGCTTATTTATTCATGACTGGGGTGTCAAACATGCAGCCAGGGGTCCAAATGCAGCCCACCAAAGGTTCCAATGCGGCCCCTGGGATGGATTTTCCAATTGTCAATAATTCCACAGCCAAGGCTGTTTAACTGATTCTAGTTTAGGTTCCACATACAGACCAATATTATCTACAGTCAAAAAGTAATAAATTCATATTTTTTCTGGGTTTGTTATGAAAAAAATTTTACATTATGGCAATCGGAACAACGTCAAATATTTATCTCTGGTTTAGCTTTAAAAAAAAAATAACATGAAAATAAGGAAATATTGACATTTACAAACTATAATCTAACAGTAAAATGTGAAAAACCTGAACAAGTATGAACATGAAATGCCGAAAGAAAATCCACTACAATCTTAACCTTTTCTTTCGTTTCTTCATGTAAAAATTACACGTTGAAGCCAAACATTGTTAAAATCGCATTTATTTGTGCTAGGAAATGTGAGGTTTTTTCTGGTTATTCACATGTTATATTGTTTTACTGGAAATCAAATCAAGCTGAATGTGGCCCTGGAAAGAAAATAAGTTTGAGAACCCCGATGTAATACGATAATGACCTGAAATGTATAAGTCCTGTTTACATTCTGTCATATCACATCTGCACTTTATCCACCTTATTCATACTTTTACATGTTATTTATTGTGCATCATTGTTCTTATCATTATAAATCATGTTATATTTTTTTATTTTATTTTACTGCCATGTTTAAGGAAGTCCTGAGGAGGAGCAGGCAGAGTCCTAATTACATCCAGAGTGCTAATTACCAGCAGAACAAACAGTTGGTGCTTAACATTACGCTACTGTTGGTGGAGGTAATGTGTTCTGTCCTCCCTCATCTACGGAGTCGTCAACTCGTAGGTCAAGGGTGAAACCGTTTACAACCCACGCCGAGTTGGGGGACCATAATTCACACAAGGCCGTCCCCTGGGTAAATAGCAGGAAGGAGTAATAAGTCATCCACACACCAAACACAAACGGTGTTTCCTCTGTAACACTGCCAACTTCCCCCTTTGGTCGATCTGACAACACACACACACACACACACGTTATTGCTTACAGAATAACATAACAATAACAGCAAAAAGAAAAGGACTAGAATAGGCCACAAAGTAAAAAAAGGACGGAAAACTGGAGCTTTTATGTTAAATTGATAAACTATGAGGTGAAATAAAGGATTACACTAGATCACCACTGGTCCCTGTCAGCTTCAGGATCCATTTAAGGTGCTTTTTATTGGTTTTTAAAAGCCTTAATGGTCTTAGCCCTGTTTATTTTTCCGAACTGCTTTTAGCATATGAGCCCTCTGGTACCCGCAGGTTTCACTCTTCCTAGAGTTCACACCAACGTGCACAGTTTGACCTCATTTAGTTTTTAATTTTCCTAAACTATGGAACAGGGGCAGCACAGTGGTGCAGTGGTTAGCGCTCGTGCCTCACAGACAGAGTTTGTATGTTCTCCCCATGTCTGTGTGGGTTTTCTCCAGTTTCCTCCCACCATCCAAACACATGCACTGACAGGTTAACTGCTTCATCTAAAATTTAAGGTGTGACAGTGATTGTTTGTCTATATATGATGAACTGGCGTCTCATACAGGGTGTACCCCGCCTTCACCAATTGTAGCTGGATTAGGCCCCCAGTGACCCCCATGACCCTAATGAGGATAAAACGGGTTCAGGCAACGAGATGAGACTACGGAACAGTCGACCTGAGGACATTCGTGTTTTAAAGTTAAACTGAAAACCTACCTTACCTTACTTACTTTTAACATTACTTTATTCTGCTGGTTTTATGCATTTATTTTTATTTAATTATTTTATTAATGTATTTATTTATTTAAATGTAGCAGCAACTGCAAGATAATGGGGCATCTGATGCAAAGCGCTTTGTGCTACATGCACCATGTATGAAAACTGCAATAGAAATAAAGTTTGATTGATTGATTGATTGATTGATTGATTGATTGATTGAATAATCCAAAACATCCCAACAGAATTGTGTTTATTTGAGCAAAAGTGTTTTAGAACAGGTGGATGTTTAAACAGAGTTTTATCTGTGCTTCAAGTCAAAGCTCTTCTTCCACTCTTGTCGTGCAGTAGTTGCGTGGGTCTGTGTTTGCAGGTGTTGAAGTATTTGGGCTCCTGCTCTACATGCATCTGCTCGTGGCTCTGGCTGACTGCACTCATGCATGGCTCTCAACTCCAGCTATCTGATTGAGAGCATGAGAATCGCGAGCTTCCAATACCCAATCAGTCACCATCTAGCTAGTTTAATATCTGTCAGTAGAATCAACCCAGTGCGAGTCATCCTGCTGATGCTGCTACTTTCCTCTTTTTCTCCTCCTGCTTACTGCACACTTTCTTTTTTTAACAGAAAAGAATACTTTAACAGGGGGAAAATAAAAAAAATATATATATATATATATATATATATATATATATCCTGAAGATGATAATCAACGAAGGCAAAAAAATTTCCCAACATGTCTGCGCTATCTTACACGGGATCTGCAATGAGTAATACGTGGTATTAATTTTAATTAAAATTAATCAATGACAATGCTTGTTAGGGAGGAGAGCAGAGACATGAGGGAGGAGGGGCTGGAGTAAAGTGAGAGTGAGAAAAGACTGAGAGAGAAAAGAAATGCATTCACACCTATCATCTAATTATACAACAACATTAATCCCATTAGGGCTGGAACTGATTGCCAGGGTCCGGACCCCGGCTGCTCCTGCCTGGGCCTGTTGTTATTGCGGTGGAGCCTGGGCTCCTGCCTGCTCCGGCCTGATAACAACTCTAATCACACTTGGCGATCTCTATCTGCACCGGAGATCAGGCCCTGCGGCTTATCGAAAGTTCACATCAAGCTAAAAGCAGAACAAAGAGCGGAGAGAAAAACACACACATACACACACAAGGGAAAGCCACCAAGGCGCTGCGTGAGTCTTCTGTGTGTGTGTGTGTGTGTGTGTGTGTGTGTGTGTGTGTGTGTGTGTGTGTGTGTGTGTGTGTGTGTAATTTAATGCATCTGCGCATGTGTGTGTATGTGTGTGTTATTCACTTTGGCTCACAAAGAATGAATTAATCTCTCAATTGTGCGTCCATAAAACAATCACGTGACCTGGGCCTTGTCGCAAAACTGATAAAAGAAAAAGCAACACAAATGCATTCCATTCACACAGCTGTGCCACACTCAAGTACAACACAGAACGCTCCTTACACAGGGTTCTTACAACAATCACCAAGTTACATTTTAGACCTTTTAGACTATTATGAGAAAAATTTTAGACCAACATTGAGACCCCCTCAAATAAAAAGACGGTCACATTTGATTCTCAAACCCATGTCACTTCACACTCTTCTTTGCATACTTTGCAATGAGGCGAGTACCAGTCCACGACTACCTCTAACAACCAGTTGGAGACGTCGTTACTGTCAAGCCACTTCTTGTCAAACTGACATTTATCCATTTCATTAACACACGTCCTCACTATCCCGTCTGACTAACCTACCGTTCCACATACACTAGCTGGAACAAAAATATGAAAGGTACGGAACGGGGTAGTGGAGACACTGAGCCGCCAAATAATTACGTTTTCATCAGCTGACAGTAAAAGCAACAACAGAATTAAAATCTTCACTATAAAACAGAATATTAGCCACCAGTCTCTCTCTCGACAATCGATTTATTTCTTAGTTTTATTCCACGTGTTGAGTTTCGGTGCAGTTAAGGAGGTCACAAATCCAATGGAACACCTGAAAAACTTCACATGTACTTTCTAAACTAGATAAATATCATTTGTGTTTAATGTCAGTCTCTTCTGTTATCGAGCTGTTGTTGACCAAACATAGCCCAGAACCGCTCAGATGTTGCAGTCACAGTTTACTTTTGTAGAAATCTCTAAAAACTATTTCTTTATGGCTTAATGACGTTATGTCTTTTCTTAAACCAGAGAAGATCAAATTAACAGTGAAAGGCAGGTCTAATGGGTTTATTCAGAAATGGAACCCTTTCATAAACTACTTCAATTCCTTACCAACTCTGTCCTTGGAATACAAACCCCCCCCACCCCAGCCCAGCCTATTGGTTTTTTTTTTTTTGTTTTCTGACCTGATTTCTCACTATTATAGTATTTATTTAGTGTACACTTAATTCGATGGCTATTCTAGCATTAGATTATCATCATATTCCAGTTTTGTTTGTAAAAATGTTTTACAATGTGTTGTCAATGTATTGGTGTAACTACTAACACAGAGATTCTATGTAAAAAAAAATAAATAAAAAAAAACATAAGGAAGAAAATGTGATTAACTCAATTTTGTACAGCTATTATCTATTGATCCCTAATAAAAATATTTATTAAAACATTCCCAGGGAAACATGGCAGCTCTTAGTCTGTGTTACTGTTCAGTCAAGGTCTGGACGTGGGCTGTTGTGCTGCTTCATCAACATGTACATGTGGAAGTCAGATTCTAAATGTGATTAAGGCATTAGCTGTGTCACCAGATACTGTGCTAGCACTTAATGAAGCTAATGCTAACTTTAACAAACGGTCATCATTGCCACACTTTTGGTTGACCTTTGAATGTTTTTAAACAAATAGACTTGGCAGGATTTTGGAAAATATGCCTATTCAAAGTCCCAAAAGCATTTCATGTTAATTTTTAGCATACAACATTTTTTAGGGATTTTGAAGAGTGCTGGATTCAAATGTTCTGGGACATTTTTGAGCCCGGCATCCAGAAGATTTTAATTCAGCACCCTTCAAAACCCCTAAAAACATTGTATGTAAATCATGAGATGAAAAGTAAAAATCATTTGATAAAAAGTCAAAATTATGAGATAAAAAGTCAAAATTATTAAATAATAAAGTACTTCAAAAAGCATACAGATAAAATAAATAAATAACAGTTAAAATATTGTAATCAACTTCGTCCCTGTTTACAATTTAAGTAAATTCTTCAGAAAGTCATCAACCTTTTTCATCTTCCTCATTTGTTCATGAATTATTAATTATCCGAGACACCAATTTTAACCATATACATATTTTTTCTTTAGTCCTGATCTTAAATCTGAGCATGGAATTGAATTCTCCATATGTGAAAACCTATAAAAGCACATTACATTCATGTTTTTCCCTTCTACGGTCAAAAAAGAAAACTCATTCATTAGATTTTGACCTGGGGGCGGCCATATTGGATTTCTCCATTTTGAGGCATTATGGGAAATTTTTGAGCCCGGCATCTAGAAGATTTGAATCAACACCCTTCAAAACTCCTAAAAACATTGTATGCCAAAAATGAACATGAAATTCCTTCAGGGTTAATCTTTTTTGAAAACTGACCCTGACTAAGAACAGATTAGGCAGCAAGTCAGAAAAATCAAACCAGAGGTAAAAGAATAGGAGGAGGTCAGAGCGCTGATTTCCTGGTCTAGCTGGTGCAGGCGTCGTGGTTTTGCTTAAAGCTGTGGGAGGCAGTGTATTATTCATGTTGACCTCTGAGCTCTAACGCTGATGTCATAGGAACCTGGCTTTGTATCTCACACACACACACACACACACACACACACACACACAGTCAAACCCACAGTTATCAGCAGTGTGAATCTGCAGCCTGCTATCTATCTAGCATCAGCAGGCCTCCTTATCAGCCCCTAACATCTTTCACACAGGGGTGGGGGAGCGGCAGAGCTGGCTGGGCTGCCATTAAAAACACACCACAACACATTCATCTAGCAGCTATGTATTCAACACACTTTTTCACTCTTTCTCTATCTCTTTTCTCACACTATTTACCTCCTCCTCCTCCTCTTATCACTGCACTTTTCTGTCCCGCTTTCCCTTGGATTTTTTTTTTTTTTTTTTATTCCTTCTTCTTTCTATTATTTTAATTATCAGGAGATCCACCCCCAGCCTCTTGCAAACAAACAAAAAAAACAAGACAACAACAACAACAAGACAACACTGAGAAAATGGCATGCAACAACCAGATGTAATTACCATGTGCCCTCCCATCCTCCATCTCTCCTTCCATCTACCCTGCCTCCCATCTCTCTCTCTCTCTCTTTCTCTCTCTCTCTCTCTCTCTCTCTCTCTTTTGCTTCCTGCCTTATCAGCTGCAGCGATCGCCGCCATGTTTTATCACGTCTCCCATCTCAACCGCCAAAATATAAGCCCAGGGATCCAGCCTCAGTGGGCTGCCTGCCTGCCTGCCTGCTATCTCCCCATCAAGGAGAGGCACCTTATCAGCCTGAAAGATCACCAACCGTTGGGGAGGATGACGCACAAAGAGACACAGACAAATATCTATCTGCTACACAAACGCCCCCTTCTCCTTCTCTAACTATGGGCCTCCAGAATGCAATGGACTTAATCCATTGTTATTGTTGAAAAAACATTGGAAGAAGATATCCATACTGTGTTGTCTTAATGCTGCGGCCCCATTGTGGGGCGGGTGCTGTTATCGCCCGTTACTGTCTGAAGATTTTAATAAAGTTATTTCAGGTCAGAGGGAGGTGGAAAAACTTCAGTCCTCTAGAGTCACAACATCTCCAAACTACACCCAAAATAAATGTGTAAATAGAATACCTCACGCTGGTTGAATGTCCCATAAAACTCCTTTCAGTCTTTTAGTTTGTGAAGATTTTTTCTTTCTTCACAATTTCAGGTAATCCTTCCTTCCACAAACCATCCCATCGTACAATCAATCTAAATATAGTCACATTTTACTTTTGTTTTACACTCTGCACTTCCCATAAATAATACAGTAACTACTTTCTTTGCACCATTCAGTTGTTCTGTATAGTCACTTTAATATTAATCATTACACCTTTACTTACTCGTCCTGCTCCTTCACTCTTTGTCTGTTTTACTTGTGAATGCTATCGTTATGAAGCAATTTCCCAGTTATGGGATCAATAAAGCACCTCTATTCTATTCTATTCCATTCTATTTGGAGCTCAATGAATTAATCAGTAACTTGATTAAATTAATCAACAGCTGTTTTGATAATCAATGTGTTGCTTTGAGGCAGAATGTTCTGGTTTCTTTCCTCTTCTGTGACAGTAACCTGATTATCTCGGGGCTGGACTGTATATCTGATGTTGACATCTAGGGCTTTTGGGAAATACTAAACACTATCGCAGATGCTGACAATAACTAACACTTTTCAGCGTTTCTGCCCATTTATAGACAAAACAGCTGAAACTTCAAAAAAAAAAAAAAACCATAAAGAAATGATTAGTGAGATCAAAGTTACTAGTTTTATTTATTTATAATTGACTTGACTGTTAAAGCAGCCATATAGTTTCAGTTTTAACGTTTCTTTTTCTATCAACGTGACAGAATCTTGACTCATCAAACTTTCTAATCCATCTGCTCCACCACCAAAAAGTGTCATCCACAGAGCACAGGTATGCATAATCAAATCAAAACCACAATTTCCCCATCGCAACAACTACATTTGTGTTCTAGCTTCTACTGATTTGTGTACCGACATATCATTTGTTTTCCAATGATCTTCACTTTATGTCATGGTACTTTGTTAACAAAAACAATCTGTTGCCTCATATGACCTCCACCAAGTTAAAATGTTCATCACTTGCAGTTGTTCCCTAGAAAAGAAAGATCAATATTTCACTGAATGTAATGCTAATGAAACCCTAGCCTGTTTTATAGAGTTACATCTGACTCAAATTGTGGCCCACTGTCTTCCTTTACTATCGTTTTGTTAGAGAGATGCTTACATGCTAAGCATTTAAGGTGACATGTTTTGACTCTGTTCATGTTTCAGTGCATTCTCAGTCAACACTTCCTGGACTTGTTTACACTGTTAAAGCTTCCCAGTGATTTACAAGTACAAGGATTTTACTCTGAAGGTTGAACTGAGAGACTGTACAGCAGGAGTGTCAAAGTCATGTTAGTTCACTTCCACATTCAGCCCAATATGACCTGAAAAGGACCAGACTAGTAAAATAATAAAGTAAAATAATATTAGTTAAAAGAGCCAAATTACATACTGATAATGTTTACATCTGTAATGTTTACCTCAATATGTGAAGAACATCAGTAACTGGACACGTCTAAAGAAAAACAAGTAACATTTAAATAATTTTCTGCCTCAGTCTGTCAGTTCAATACAGACATTTCAATAACAAGTATTCAGAGAATGCCTAATCTCACAGCTATTTTGTGCAAATCTCAAGTTTCTATGAAAACCTGACTTAGAGCCAATAATGCAATTTTGACCTTTCTGCAAAATGCGACCTTGACCTTTGAACTTTTGAAATATTGCTAATTTTGTTATATGTACATATGCATCAGTGTGTGTAATATTATGATAATATATCCTGTATTGATTAAGTTATAAGGTGATATGTCTATGTTTGACACACACACAAGCAGTGTTACAGAAGTTTATTTTGCGACATGTCACCTTTGACCTCCAGAGATCTCAGAAACTATTTGTTGTAGGTGATAACACCAATTATTAGAATTGTAGAAATCTTCATTCTGCAGCGTTTGGTACCAATCTGAAAGTTCTGTGACCCTCCGTTCTTTAGCTATACCTGATAATGTGATTTTGACCTTTTAGTTAATTGTGACCTTAACCTTTGACCTTTACTCAAATGGATCATTGCATCTGATGCACATTAGCTATATGTATACACCCATGTAATGTCATGGTGATATTATAGCATGATATGTCTCTGCAGACACAGACACATGGTGATTACAATAATATTGGTTGAGAGAGATTAAATACACAAAAAATTTAGGCACAGGCAAAATACAATTCGCAGTTTTCATTATTTACAGGTAATTATGATGATATTTTACTGCTCTGGCCCTAATTATTCTGTATGTAGAACCTGAATTAAAATTTTGACACAGTTACTGTCTTCAATGTTATTCATCCTACGGCCAGATTGTACCCTTTGGCGGGCCGCATTTGGCCCCCGGGCTTATGTTTGACACCTGTTCTCTGTACAGTCAAACAACATAAGACGAGGTGGTCATGTGGATTGTCTTCACTGAAGACCAGAGCTGGTGACACCATAATGACACTGGGGTGAATTTGTCAGGGTAGAAACTGAGCGTCACAGTGGGAAGTCAGAATGATTAGTAATAGTAGGAGTAGCAGCCCCCACCTCTACTGAAGCCCCCCCCCCTGCTGTACAAAGTCCTTATCACTCCTCACTCTTTCCTATCAAAATGTCTGCCAAATCACAAGAGAGTCACAGGGCTGAGAGGCTGAGCTGGCCTCGACCACAACCGGGGCCTGGTGCACAGGGAAGCACGGTGGACCAAAAGCGCTGATAAAGACGGCCATGACACCCCTGAGACACACACATGTGAACAGGCTCTGTGCCTCTGTCATACATGCTAAGTCTAGCCTGGGTTTATCAAGCTCAGGGTCTGGAATACATCCCCAGGCTTTGCTTCTGGCTTTACCGGAGCTGCCTGCTGGGAGTTCACAGCTGATAGGCCTCTCTATGGAAACAGATGTGTAAAAAAACAGGATGCACACTGGCTACCTGCACACCAGAAACCCTCATGGAGTGGAATCTTTACAGGAAACCCAACAGATTTGACTGATCTGTACTTCAAATTTGTGACTGCTTCAACAGCGTTCAATGATCATTGGGTGATGATTGCCACTGAAACACTCCAACATCATCTGCAAAGAACAATTAAAATCACGGCATCTCTCAGTCTACCACAAAGTAATGTTTTTTGTAACACTTTACATTAAGGAATGCTAATAAGGTGATCATTCTATGGTGATTTTGATGTAATTATATGGTAATAATGCCTTTGTAACCGCTTATTCCAAGTAACAGATCACTAATAAGGTGGTAATTCTTTGTGGTAATTCGTCAGTGAAACTCTGAAAAGGTGAGGAGGAAAAGTTTCTACAAAGTACAACTGCTATGAAGCCACGTTTCTAATTAGGCTGAATAATTGTGTCTGTATTCTGTCTTAGAACACTGAAGCATCTGAAACCCATGGAAACATATCTGTGAATTAGATCACTCAGAGACCACATACCTCTGTGAAGCCGCACCAGTCTGCCAAGGATTGGATCTGGATGTTCGTAACTTATTTTGTAAACTAGTATTCCGTGTTCACTAATGATTTATTTTATCGGTCATTAACAATCCCTTCAAGGATTTTAAAATATTCAAAGAAATCTTTGGTCCCATTTTTGCGAAATGGCCATTTCAATATTCGACCACGTATGACGTCACACAACAACCGATCTAATGTTAAATATGAAGCACAAGATATTATCGGATTTAACAAAATATGTCAATAACCCTGCTTTGAGGTAAAGGTAATACATTTTGCAAATATATTGATGTTATATGACATCAAAAGTGACATCATTGAGCCTATTGGTGTTATCTCATCTGATGTCAGAAGGTAAGATGAAGGGAAGGCAAAAAAAAAAAAAAAAGCTTGATGCTATCTGGTCTAGATTTAGGTGCTGACCTTTGACCTTTACAGCTCAAAATGTAATGGTTTCTTCCTTTACGCACTATCAACCATCTCTGAAAATGTTATCGAAATCCGGCCATAACTTTTTGAGTTACCTTGCTGACAAACTAACAAACTAACAAACGCATGGTAAAGCATAACCTCCTTCGTGAGGGAAAATCTACAGTTTGCGCTCAAACAAGGAAAAAGCAGACAGTAACCATGGTAACCAATAATGGTGAGCCAGCCTGTTCAAGCTAGCCATTATATCTCAACCGAGCAGAGTTAGCTAGCAGTAGCAGCTATGTTAGCATATGGTAAGTCAGTGTGCTAAAGATAGGTGGAACAACAGGCACATTTCATACAATTTCACTATCTGGTCACAAATTACACCAAAATTACCATAGAATGACCACCTTATTAGTTTACTTATTAATGTAAAGTGTTACCAATTTTTTGTATTTATTTAAAACATGTACAAACAAAACAGAACAATGAGACATTTGTTCAAAAAAAGTCCTCAAAAGGTTACTATACATCTAAATAAAATCCTGCTTTTCTTCTCAATTACATCTTCAAATAAAAATAAAAATACATTTACTATTTCTATTTTACATTCAAAGACTAAATGTACATGTATACAAATATTCCACTATTATACTGAACACAACAGTATTTCAGTTTGGCAGGTGTTGTGTAAATGGTATGTTTTAATATTCCGAATTAGGCCTTTTCCAAAATGTCACCTTGTCATTCAAAGCAGAAACACATCTACCATTTAAAATTATTGGTTTTTAGATGTGAGCTTTCCAACTATCTCACTAGACACGATTGTACCCAAACAGGTGGTATATTAATGAAATACTGTGGTAACATATATATTTAGCTTCTGAATTTACTTGGTTATAGTTTCAATCGACGTCACCGTGCACTGTTTCTGTAGATTCAGAGTTCAGTTATTTTCCAAAGTGTATTTATCATCTATAAATAGAGTGAGCCGTTACTGCCAACTGTACAATTCCTTATCAAGGTTTTGAGGAATAAAACGGTTACCAATCAGCGCTTAATATCTTATCTAAAGTGATACTGCTGCCAGCTCAACAATGCTAAACGTTAGCTTGAGCAGAGAAACTCACTAGGGACACGACACTGCAGAAAGCTTATTATTAGAATACTTCTAATTGAATAGCAACCTCTGAATTTGGGGAATAATTCATTTTTAAGTCCACATTTGCAGGCTGCATAGCAACCTTGAGATGATGACATGATGTATGGCTCCCTGCTACCTTTGACCTGTTGCTGCTGGCAACACAAACAATGCTTTAGACTCGGGTTTGCTTTATATCAAGAGAAAACAGGCACAAGAAGACTTCAGATGTGCTTCCCTAGATTCCAACATTGACACAACTCTCTTGTACCATGACTCCTTCCATGTTTCTTACTGTATTCTCTGACAAAGACAATGAAACACCTGTGCATTAATATATAACAAGCATTGGTTGGTCAGTAAAAAAGAAGATACCAACTTATTTATCTCTACCAAGTCAACAAAATTAGCACAGAGTAAGCACAGAAATAACAAAACGAACAAATATAAAAAACTATATTTAGGAAAAGGAGGTAGAAAATAATAACCACATGAATAAAATGACCAAACATGAACATATTGAAAGCACAGGAACAACAAAATGATCAAAAAAATATTAGATAAATCGTCATTAAAATCAGAAACATAATACAGTGGAGCAATAACTAAACTAGAAAAGATCACCACCAAAATCTATTCATTAGTTAATCTGCCCATTAGCACCATACCCTGAAAATGTCATCAAAATCCATCCAGAAGTTTTTCACTTATGTTGTACACTAACATAACGTCCTTGGCGGAGGTAACAACTAAACAAGCCTCTATATGATTAAAAGGATCATAAAGGAATACTAAAACAATGAAACACAAACACTTAATAACTCAACAATACTTTTACAAAGCACTTTATGAACTTGTATTTTATTTCTTGTACATTTTTTATCAATGTGAAGCACTTGTATGAAAGGTGCTATACAAATAAAATTAATTATTATTATTATTATTATTATTATTATTATTATTATTATTATTATTATTATTATTATTATTATTATTATTATTATTATTATTATTATTATTATTATCGTTATTATTATTACTTTCCCTCTGGGTCAAGAAACAGCCTTTAAATTGATCACCTGATCTTTTATTGCACTTCACTGTCCACGTATGAAGCCTTTATATTATAACACACTACAGTTGAGCAGAACCTGTTCCATTTGGAGCAGAGACGCTTTGAAATGCTGCTCTGAATATTCACACACCACCAGTGGATGGTTACAGGCACAAATTTGCATTTCTTTGGCAGACTTTGGACTTTAATCTGCTTGAGCTCATGTATTCATTTCAGGCTCAAAATGTTGGACGTTGTCTCAGTATGTGTGATGTGGCAGAAAAAGTGCAGGATAAAGTGGGACACCAGGTCGGCCTACAGAACCACACAACCTGGACTGGGCCTTTATGGGTTCAGACATGTCAAGCACTAACTGGTGGCATTACCTACATTTACATGATCTTTAATTCTAAATTATTCATTTAGAATACAATAATTCAGAATTAAAGCTATTTCCTTTGTGTTTACATGTTATATGTTAATCCCAAAAAAAGGTTTCCATGGAAACAGGTGTATTCTGCTCTAGTTAATTGGTTTTTCAGAGCTGGAGGTACAGAGGGTCCTGATTGGACAGAATGGCCGCTTAACGTCTGGATGTCTACTGGAAGAAAACGATGGTTTCAACTATCAACATGTTAGACCAGATACTGTTTGACTTTATTTTTGTGATAATTACGAAGCAGCAGCTCGACCCAATCAACCATAGGAATCGACAAACTAATGCCAACAGCGGAATATGTGTGTCATCAATGCCAAAAATGGGCATCATCAATGCCAATTATGGGTGTCATGGCAACAAGACCAGGAGGATGTCAAAGTCAAAAAGTCAGACAAAAAGGGTCTGCTGCAAAAAGAACTTTCCACTCACTACATTCATACCCAAAATAAATACAGTAATTAAAATACATTAATAAAAACATATACAATTAAATGCATATAGAACAAAAGCCCAAAAATGTTAAATAAAAAATAAATAAATAAATAAATAAAATAAATAATAATAATAATAATAATAATAATAATAATAATAATAACAACAACAATTCAACAGCCACATAAAACATAACACATGTGGTCAACAGGAATAATGTTAAAGAAGAATTAAGTGTTTTCCATGTCAGAGGAATTATTGAATTCAGAATTAAGATCAGAATAAACCAGTGCCTTTATTCTGAATTCAGTTTAATTGTGAATTATCATTTTCAACTGGAATTAAGTGGCTACGTGGTTCATCTGAAAGAGGAATGAACCTTTATTCTAAAATAAACAGTAATAATAAAACCTCTCATGTAAACGGGGTCATTCTGTGTCACCTGTGATACCATAGCAAACACACACAGTTGCTTCAGAGGGGAATAGGAACTCTGCATTTCTCTCACTTCTCCAGTTTAACTCAAAGACTAAAACAACCACCACCAACAACCAGAAAAACCAGCTGATCTATAGCGTTTAATACCTGTTGATGCACTACTCCTGTCAAGACAAGTCAAATAATTCAGGTAAAATGTGGTTTCTCATCTTTTCATGGTCCAGCAGAGATGACCCATAGTTACCATGGAAACACTGTCCTTTTCTACAACATTGGTTCACCAGTAAAACACATTAAGTTTGGTCACCAGTCACTTCTCCGCTGACCCTCAAATTGCACCAAATTTGACTTCTGCGGAAATATTTACCTAATGGAAAAACCACAATTTCACGTCAACTCTCATTTTCTGATTAAAGGTTTTAGCACTGGTAAGAGGTGTTTTTCCAATTGGTATAGCACACAAAATGGTAATACAGTAGAAAGACCTTTTTACACAACTAGAGCCACAGGAATAGAATAAAAATAAATAAATAAAATCAAAAACAGATGACCTTACAACCAGAGAAGAAGAGTTTTAACAGAAGCATGGTGCGGTTTGTGTGGACACACCAGGAAACCACAGCCTTTTAGCACAGAGAAGAGGGGTAATATATAATAAAAATAATAAATATATCTGTAGATCAACATCATGTTTATGTTCGCCTACATGTTTGTGGAAGGACTTTTCATGTCATCTCACAATAATAAATAAACAGATCATCACATTTATGATTTAATGGAAAAACTGACATTACACACTTCTGGTTTTTTGACATTTAGTAAATACCGATAAAGTTTTGTGCAGATATCCAATAGAAAAGTGACTAATGACAGCAGTTGAAAACATGTATTATGTTCAGTTAATTATATCTTTTACTGAAAAAGTTCCTTTGTCTTCAGTTTTCTGTTTCTTATGTAATAACCCTTAACTTTAATCTGAGCTTTGATTAAAAAAAAATGACATGGTCATAAAATGCAATACAGAAAAATATTTGATAGCCAACAAAAAAATCTAAATACTGAGAGTAATATAATAATAAATAGTGACAAATCAATTTAGAAAGGTTAAGATGCAGTGTAAAATCACTGACATTCTCTTTTTTGCTTTAGCCTCCAGCACCCATACCATCATCAACAGCATAAACAGTTATTGTTTGTGAAGAATATTGACACCATCAGTGAATCACTTGTGGGCAGATACTCAATATACACAGAAAAATGCAAAATACAGAGAATAAAAGTCTAATAAATGGTGATGAATAATGTCTGAAACATTATACACTTTATGCTGGTGTTGCTGTTGTACAGCTGTGTTTCTATTGTATATTATTTAGTATCACTTTACTTTATTGTACATATTGCACTGTTGTAAGACTGCATCTTATTTTGTTAGATTTTAAACTTGTTATAAATAGTCGTTACACCACGGAAGAGAGGAAGGAAATTTCATTTGTACTATATGTCCTGTAAATATAAATATATATATATATATATATATATATATATATATATATATATATATATATATATATATATATATATATATATATACACGTTTATAATCAAGTTGCCATTGGGTAGTGAGTGTAAAAAAATTTTTTACCACAACGAAATAAAAATGAATAATAATAATAATTACAAAACTTATAAATAAATTAAAAAAATAATTAAAAAAAATAATAGTAATAAAGAAATAATAATAATAATAATAATAATAATAATAATAATAATAATAATAATAATAATAATAATAATAATAATAATAATAATAATACATTAAAAAATAATGAATAAAAAATGAACAAAATTACAAAAATAGTTTAAAAATACATTTAAAAAATTAACCCTTAAAAAAAAGGAAATGCATCTTTGAAAAATACATGTTTCGCTTTACACCTGTTTCTGTCATGCTTTACGGGGTCTTCCTCAAAAAAACAATGAATGTATTTATAGGGCCACATCATGGCTATTTTACTAGTGGGGACCTTCGTTTATATTTAACCCTTGTGGGGACCTGAATTTTGGTCCCCACGGTGTCAGAGGTCCCGTGGCGTGACTGTGTAAACATATCAATGTCCCTAAAAGAAATGAATACACACACACTTGACAATAAACATTACTTTGGAGACAAATAGAGTTGGAAGTTGATAACAAAGTAGTTGTGGGTGTTTTAGGGGTTAAATATAATAAATTAAGATCAAGGGTGCTCATCAGCTCAGTGTGCAAGAAATGAGGTCCTGAAAAAGCCATGGAAACGGGTTGATCTCAACATCATTAATATGGTTTTATATCTGCTTTGAACATCACTCACCAGCGATAAACCTTAACACGTTTTATAAACAGGAAGAGCTCGTCAAGCACGGAGACCAGCCGAGCGCCAGACCAAGAAAAGGGCCTTTCAAGCGGCCCTAAGATGCATTATTGAGTTAAAAGGATAGATGAAAAAAAGATCCAATTGTAAGCAGCTATCAGCAGCAGAGATCAGCCAGGCGGCCTTATCTGACGCCCCATCTCTGGAAAAGAGAAGTGAAAAGCCAGGGGGAAAACGCAACGGCGGCCCCGGCGCTGCCTCAGACAGAAAACAAATAAAAAAGATCCAATTTTAATCTTTATCTGCGCTCACATCGGATCGCTGCCTTATCTGTGTTCACATCGGCTTTTTCAGAGAACACTGACGTTTCCACAACAGAATTAAACAGGAAGCCACGGCCGCAGTTTGAGCTGCCAATGGACAAAAGCATTCTTTACACACTAGGTAAGAAATGAAAACTTTATCATATTCGGACGGATGTCAGCTGCTAAAGTGCTGAATTTTAACCAAAAGAGGGAAATAAAACCTCACAGGATAAAAATGTACTTTCCAGTCAAATGTGTAAAAAAAAACAAAAAACACCATAACATTATCAGACAGACACACAGACGCAGCTCAAGGACACGTTTCTACAGGTTTCCACATAAATAAAAACCCCACATAAACCATTCTGCTGTCCTTCCAGTGGGTTTTCTACCACTTATTAACTTTACAGAGAGGAGACGCACCGGAGCACGCGGACCTGTCCAGGAGCGCGCGACACACAGGTCACAGTAAAACACATACACACAGCACTGGAGCACGCGGACCCGTCCAGGAGCGCGTGACACACGCGCGCGCGCGCACACACACATACACGTACATACACACAAACACGCACACGACACCGGTGAACGGAACTTCTTACGCTTTATCTGCCGGGGTTTGCTCTGCTTCCTCCGGGACATGGTGGCTCTTCTCTCCCTCCGGACCGGGAGCCCGCTGCTCGCTACTCGGACACAATGGGCGGCTGTTCTGGGTGCGCTGTGTTCGCCGTTGGCTTTCGGTGTCTCCGGTTGTTACTGCTCCGACGCGGTGCTCCGACCACCAACCGGAGAAACCCGCATGACCCTGGGGAGCTTTTCTACCACGACGGCCGTGCTACCTGCGGTTGAGTCCCACCTGTGGCTGAGTCCGCTCACTTTCCTTTCCTTCTGTGTTTTTTCTTCCTTCTCTTCACCTTCTCTCCCGCTTACGTTACTCCTTCACCGGAGCTCGCGAGCCTCAGATCCACCCGCTAGCAGCTCTGTCAGCTAGCACAGTCGGCTCCAGTCGATATGGCCGATAAAAAATGACAGTTATAAGGAGGTCAGCTGAGTAACTGCTATTGTTTTCTGTGAAGTTTCCTCTACCGGTCCGCCCCCTGGTCCGCCTGCACTGACTCTCAACCGGGGAACCAGTTTCTATGGAGCTCGAGCGCTACACTGAACGGCACTTACTACACAGGAACAGACGTACGTATGGAACGCCCCTTACGTCTGACGTAGGTCGCCGCACTTTACTCTGATTGGCTCGCAGTTATCCCATGTACCGCCTTCTTTCCCCTCCGTCGTCCGTCAAAATAGAATAATTAAGACACAATGAAATGTGTATCTAACCACATTTTACGACATGCGTGCCAAATTTATGCAAGTTTGTGGGTCAAATTCAACCCAATATGATTCCAACTGGGTCTAACCAATAAAATAACACCATTATAACTTATAAATAATGCAAACTCCAAAGTTTCTATGTTTTAAAGTCAAAAACCAAAATGATATTATGGAAATGTTTGCCTCTATAAACAATTTTTTTAAATGTGAATAGCATGAACAACTTCAAATTTCTTACATTTTCTTAAAAAGAACTTTGGACAATATTATGTTTGTACAATACTAATACAATACATATGAAATGAAGTGAAATCAAATGTTTGTAATTCGGTATGTCACAGCAAATCAAATGTGTCAGTATGTGTCATTTTTGTTCATGTGTTTGATATGACTTTTGGCAGATTGTGTATTTTAATTTGATGTGTATTCTTTCCTTCCTAGTGCTTTCCAACCCTGGTCTTTGAGGACCCCTATTGTACGTCGTTCTTGCCATACACCTGATGGGCATTATTAGTCTTCTGCAGAGCTTGATGATAGGCTGATCATTGGAATCAGATGTGTTTGGCAAAGGATACAACTAAAACATGCAGGGTAGATTTCCTGGAGGACCAGGGTTGGGAACCACTGTCCTACAGTAACTCTGAAATACAGTCATATTATTAAGTTTACCATTGAAACTCAGTGAAATCAATCCATAAACACAAATATTTTTTTTTAATTAAGTGAGTATTCAATCTTGTTTTAACAGTGTTGTTATTGTACATTTATTGCTTGTATAATTATTACAGCTGTCAAATGATAAAACATTTTTAATCAGATTAATCACAGGGTTGCTTTGGATTCATTTTGATTAATCATGATTAAATATTCACTTTTAATCTATATTAATTGTGTTTTATTTTTCATGAGCAAACTGATTCAAGAAATAAGGTAATTAGCCTAGTGCTAGCATTAGCCTAGTGCTAGCAGAATCCCTAACATATGCTTTGTGTTAATGTGGTATTTTATTGTGTAATTGCTTCTGTGAAAAGAAAACTGTCAAAACACTTTTTGTCGGTCAACTCTCCAGTTCTGGCTTTTATTTTGTTTTTTTGTTTTTGTACTCAAATTTCCCAAAAAATACACTAAGAAACACAAAAAAATGCAGAGAAAAAATATATAAAACGCTTTAAAATCCACTAAAATTCACCAAAAAATGAACTAACACAACAAAGTGATGGAAAATGCAAAACATATTAAAAAAAAAGTTTTCTAAAATAGAGAAGAAAACACTAAAAAATTTGATAAAATACATAAAACATCTGCAAAAATATGAATAGATATGCAATTAACATATTTATTCAACACCTTTGACAGTTTCAATAAAAACACTGTAAAGAAATGTTCCATTCCATGAATAATTTTTAATCAGATTAACCATGATGATGGATTAATATGAGTTAATGTGTTAATTTAGACAGAAATAATAATTATTATAATTATCCTTATTTTATTTTTAATTTTTATTGCTTTTGTCAAACACTGACTATATGTAGATTAGAGTTGAACACAACAGAATGACAAATGTCTACAGCAGGATGGAGAACAGGACACAGGTGGAACATATTAGGGTTAGGGTGGAACACATTAGGGCAGGACAGGGTTAGGGAGGAACACATTCAGATTAGGTTTAGAGTTAGGGTAGAACAAGTTTGGGTGGAACACATTGGGGTAGGACAGAGTTAGGGTGGTACACATTAGGGCAGGATATTTGTCATCAGACAGCAGGGAATGTCAACTCAGAGCAGAGACCCAGGAGTGAATAGAATAGAATAGAATAGAATAGAATAGAATAGAATAGAATAGAATAGAATAGAATAGAATAGAATAGAATAGAATAGAATAGAATAGAATAGACATTTTATTGTCACACCATAGTGCACATTCAGTGAAATCTAGATGCAGGTGCTCACCATGGGACATAATAAATCAATCATAAAATCAGAATTATAAAAAAAATACAAACAGTCCAATAAATAATTAAAAACTATAATATAGACATCTCTACACTGTAACCCCGAATGTTCAGAATAATTAAATATATTAAGTTGTGAACACTTAAAAGTTTCAGAAATAGTACTACTAACTGAAATGTATTCAGTTGCTGTAACATGTTCTTCTTTTTAAGTACTTCCAACCAATATTTTTTTAAGGGGAATTATTGTGGATATGAGTGAATATACCTTAAAAACATAGATGAGGTATGAATTAAGTCATTAAATGCTGAGAATGATATTGTACTGTTATGTCTATTGTTTCAAATAAGGATGATTGAAAAAAAAAAAAACTTTAACTGATGTAGTAGATGATGAAATAACCACCGATATCTATCACACCAAAAAAATTACAATCACAAAACACAGTCATTTTATTCAGGGGTGGATGTGGTTCCGTTAGTAGAGCGGGTCGTCCAATGATTGAAGGGTCAGAGGTTCGCGTCCCGGCTCTGTCTGTCCAAATGTCCAAGTGTCCTTGGACAAAGACACTGAACCCTGACTCAGTCTCCCAGTAGGACTGAATACTACGTTAATAAGTACTGTTTTCATTTAAGTATACTTTAATAAGCATCTATATTTTAAGTTCTGGAAACTTGTATTTTTTTAAGTTTCAATCAACTTCAAATAATTGAGGCAATCGATTGTCTTATATTTTTTGAGTTCTGCTAAGTTATTGGAGTTTTCAGTGCACATGAGTTGCCTGGGTGTTATTGTTCACGTTACTTCAACAGACACAAACAATAGTCGACCTTTTGAGTAACTAAGTCTAAACACAATATTAGAAATTTTTTTGAAAGTCTTCCTATAATGAGAGAATTATACGACATCAATAGTAACGCTTCCAAATGTAAAGTAATATATTCTGTTGGAATAATGTGAATTTGTAGAGGTTATTGTCAGTGTTGGCAGCTGATAGTTCATTTTGATGAGGGTTCCCATTTTGACAAAACACAAACCAGGTAGAGATGCAAGTGGTGGTGAGGAGGCCATGGGGACAGCTGTGCTCTCCTCATCCGTCACAGGAAGTGTGGACGTTACTGAGCCTGTTTGACCAGTCATGCTGTGTGCACTGACCAGGAACTTGGCATTGTTGACCACTTCCAGAGTTTGATTATTTATAATGAGAGGTGAATGCTTGGGCTGTTTCCTTCTGAAGTCATTGGTCACTTCTTTAGACAGGATGTTTTACTTTAATGCTGTATTTTTACACTGAAGATACTGACGCTCACATCTGTACAATTTATTTAAAGGTGTCATTTCATTAATATTACTGTGTTCTTCATTTGTATTGAATATATTGTGTGTTGGTTCTATTTAAAAAAACATCCAGATTGTTTTTTTTCCAGCTGTTTTTTCACGGTAGAAAAATGACTTGAGGTCGAACAGTTTTACGGTACTTCCTCATACATGTCTCTGATTGGCTCAGAATGCGTGAAGGAACACTCCCCCCTTCCCTCTCGCTGTATGTGTTTTACATTTACCCAAATATCATCCAGCTAGGTTTTTTGCCGTTGCTTTTTCTGAAAACATCCAGGGGGGGAAAAAACAGGTTTTATTTCCACAGAACACATGAACCAGTTTGATCCGCCATTTTTTCCAGTTTGTGCAGCAGCTACTGTGGCGCCGTCTTCTCTTGTAGATGCTAATGCTAATGCTACTTCAGATTCGCTGCCGGGGACAGGTTTAACCCCACATGGGTGACGCTAAAGTCCATCTGACATCAGATGGACCAGGTGTTTCTGGGTCCCTGGTTCCTGTAGTTTTGTGTGAATGCAGTTAGTTAGTTAGTTAGTTAGTTAGTTAGTTAGTTAGTTAGTTAGTTAGTTAGTTAGTTAGTTAGTTAGTTAGTTAGTTAGTTAGTTAGTTTATTGTGGTCCCCTTAGGGAAGTATGCAGCTAGTGGAGGTGATGAACCATTGTCAAAGGCAGCATGTGTTAGTAACTAGGGGTGACCCATCAGATTCCAAAAGGAGCGTGGAAACGTGGTTTTCAGCAGAATGACACCTTTAAAGTACGAGCATTGAATGTGTGATTTTTCTCTGTTGAGTCCAGTTCTCATCACATCATGAAATACACATATTATGTTAAAAGTGAAGAGAAAAAAATGGCTTTTTTCACATGATTGGCTTGAATATTTTTTTTTGGAAAAGCAGTTTACTGTGTTCAGAAGTGGATGAATGAGATTTAAAGTAGCATGAAAACAAAATAAATATGATGTCATATTTATGATGATGTCAGATATTGTGACAGATGATAAATAACTGATATTCAGTTTAAGAAAAAGCAGGTCTGTTTTAATGGTAATTTTACATGTGAACTATTTTTAATGTAATGTTTTTGGTCTAGATCAGTTGAATCAAACTTATTTTAGTCCAACACGATGTAAAGTGGGTTGGAATAGCAAAATGATGACATAATAATTTATTTATAATGATAATTCCAAACATTTCTCTGTGTTTTAGAGTGAAAAGAGTAAAATCACATCATGAACATGTTTACATTTATAAACTATCCTTTAGCAAATACAGTAACATGAACAACTTACAAGTTATTAAGAAAAGTAAATGCAAATGTATTCTGCCTCAACATATCATTTAAACCTGTGTATTATAATATATTATAATATATAATAATTATAACAAGTATACAAAATACTGAGTAACAGGCAGAATAGTATTATTAATAATAATAACAATAATAATAATACATTTCATTTGTGTAGTACAATAAAAACAAACAATGGAAAACAAATAACTTAAAACATATTAAAACAGTCAGAATAAAAGTATTCAAACATTAAAAGGAATCTTAAATACATTTTAATGGATTTAAAAGTGTGTAGAATTACAATAGCTTCTCTTAAAACATTTCAAATTGTTCACATTTAATGTGAAATAAAGTTTGTAAATGTCAACATTTTCATGTAATTCTATTTATTTTTCCTACTAATACAAATAAAAACAATTGGAGTAGACATTATTTTTCGGTTATTTTGTAATTATGTGACTGTTGTGAAAAAGCTGAGCTCATGTGTTTAGTGGAAGATGAATCAGAGGTGTAAGTTGGCTCCAAAACCATATTCAATCTACATTCATGTATATTAATAATGATCAAATATTTATTTTTAATCTGTATTAGTTGTGTTTCATTTTCAATGAGCAAACAGAGTCAAGAAAGAAGGAAATATATATGCATTTAATGTGTTTGTTGGGCGACACATTCGCCTAGAGCTATAATAATAATAATAATAATAATAATAATAATAAGAATAAGAATAAGAATAAGAATAATAACAATAATAATAATAATAATAATAATAATAATAATAATAATAATAATAATAATAATAATAATAATAATAATAATAATAATAATAATAATAATAATTGTTCTTGAAGGTAAAATGATCCCATACATTTTACCGTTTTACTAACACTACTAACACTAATAATCATATAATAATACTCATAATAGTAATGCTAACAATAATAGTAATAATACTACTACTAATGGTAATAAAACTAATAATCCTAATAATGATAGTAATAATAGTAATAATAATACTACTAATAGTAATCATACTAAGAATACTACAAATAGTAATAATACTAATCCTAATAATAGTAATAATCCTACTACTAATAATAATAATACTAAGAATACTACTAGCAATAGTAATTATACTAATAATAGTAATGATAATAATAATAGTAATAATCCTAATAATAATAATAGTAATGATAGCAATAGCAATAACTACCACATGGTTGGAGTTAATATGATATTTTAATGTAGAAGTGCTTCGGTGAAAAGAAAACTGTCAAAACCCTTAATGATGGCCGACTATTCTGTCTCAGGAATTATTTTTTCACTCACATTTCCCACAAAATAATATCCAAAAAAATATCCAAAACATGCTAAAATCCACTAAAACAAGAAAAAACAAGACCAAAAAAAAAAAAAATCTAAATATTTCAGAAAGTCTTCTAAAATATAGAAAAATATACCAAAAATGTGATAAACTAAAATGCACAAATATATGTAATGAACTTGTTTATTCAACATCTTCAACAGTTTGAACAAAACAACTGCTCCATTCAATTGTGTAAAGATTTTTTTAAAATCAGATGAATCATGATGATGGATTCATCTGAGTTTTAACAGAAGTAATATTTTTATTATATACATAGTATTTGTTGTATTAAAGTATTGTTCTTCCTGTAAATGATGATTAAAGGAACATATTTCAGAGTGAATGGCGTTCAGTAAACTGACATGAACATTATTCTCCAGTATTATTAAACCCACAGCCTCTCATTAGCACAACAGGCAGCTAAACTCACTGCTGCCATCTAGTGGACATTCACAGGAACTGACAGTGACGTCACAGCGGCTGCGCAGTTCTCTGAAGGTGATGAGTTTAATAATAATAATAATAATAATAATAATAATAATAATAATAATAATAATAATAATAATAATAATAATAATAATAATAATAATAATAATAATAATAATAATTCAACAGCCACATAAAACATAACACATGTGGTCAACAGGAATAATGTTAAATAGGAATTAAGTGTTTCCATGATAATGATCCATAATAATAATAATAATAATAATAATAATAATAGAAAAATTTATCAGTTTAATAATAATGTAAAACGGTGATCAGTTTATTATTCTTATGAACAATAATAATAATAATAATAATAATAATAATAATAATAATAATAATAATAATAATAAAACGTGAACAGTTTAATCTGCAACAATATGCAAAACTGTTTAGATTTTTTTATTTTATTGAGAAAATATTTGATCCATAAACAAACACTTTCATCTTCCAAATTAAATGTAACTCCCTTTATTAGTCATTAGCCCTTGTTAATAACAAAAACAATTCAACAAATATTAACATTTATGATATATTGATATCTTTAAAGTACAATCTGTCACTTAAATGTGGGGTAGGAAATCTTAGAAAAAACAGTCCAGCAATAGGTTGATTTCACGTGACGTCACATTGCTATATCGTCAGCGTGCGATTTTCAGATGGAGGACAGGAAGTGAAGTAACTTGACGAAAATGCTTATGTTTTGTGTAGTTTACGGCTGCCCCAATCGGAGAGAAGGAAGCATGTTTTTTTTACAGTACCAAAGATTGTCATTCACAAAGGTGAGAAATGGAAAAAGCTCACAGAAAAACGCCGTAAAAAGTGGATTTTAAATCTGCGTTTGCGATCGGGAGGTGCGGAGTCTGCTAATGCTAATGCCAATGCTAATGCCAATGCTAATGCCAATGCTAATGCCAATGCTAATGCCAATGCTAATGCTAATGCCCGTGTCTTCAGCGACCACGTCGTCAGAGGTATGTTCCAAAGCTAACTTTTTTTCTGGATGTGATATCATTAGGTTGTGGTTAAATGTTCATTTACACTGTTGTAATATGGTTTACCTAGACACATTAAGATGAGTTGCATGTTTGTTGACATTAGTTGCTACTAATAGCAGTAACCAATGTAAACAAACATTCAATACATCTTGATGTTGCATCTTTACTAATAAAACACTCACCCTGGCGAAGACCAAATGATAATTATTGCTGAGCCTTTTGGTACTGAGGTTGTGGACCCACCCACTGACAAAATAGTTCTATGGCTTCAAACCTTTCTAGTCTTTCATCTGCTGCTGGTGTAGTAGGATGTCTGCAGGACCAGGTAGTTAGTAATATACACAGCACAGATGGTTGGAAAATCTTTGGGTTCTGTCAAAAGTCATTAATTTTCATAAGATACAGGTCACGTCCAATTCATTATCTAACTGTATGTATCTGTGTTTGGACACTGGATCTAAATCCATACAATAATCACTCTCCTCAGTGGTTTCCTCCACAGTTCTCCATGGTTACTTCCTGCCCTCCAGCTGAAATTGTGACATCATAAAACTGAAACCTACCTATTCAACACAAGTGACATTTTGAAAACATACTCTCCCTCCTCTTCTTCAGCCCACCCCTCAAAACCACGCATTCACGATTCCCGAATACATGAACGCACGCGCTGTTTGGAGCCGTCACAGAAGTTCACGACCATTCATGTGAACTCACGTCCATTAGCCAACAAGCAACACCACAGTCTTTATTTTCATCAACATCTTTCATTTTCTCACTGGTGGAGTGAATACGATAACCCATTAGTATGTCCAAATATAGAATCATAGTGGTATCATCTTACCTATGGAGTAGAAACATGGTCACCTTAGCATGGGTTTCCAGTCCCTTTTCCTTTTACCACCTTTGTCCTGTTCTTCACTCAGTTTCCTTATGGTCACAGCTTTTTCAAACACAGTTATTACTTTGGTTTTGCTGCCGGTTATTGTCTTTTCTGCCATTTTGGGGTACAGGGTGGGGAGGGGGGGGTAGACTGATATTTGATGGGCGTATCAACAAATCAATCATTGTAAAGATGATCAGTACAGTGATTGGCTGGAGTTTTCCTCTGATCCCACCCTCCAGATTGGACTAAAACATTAAATATTTTTTGGAAAACATTCTATTTCAGTGTGTGATATGGGATCTTGAAGAGGTTTTCAAGCAATATGGTAAAAAAATGTTCCAAACAAAGATCTCCCGCCTTTAAGTGTTAGATAAACTGTGTTGAGTTTAGTGTGTGAAGGCTCCATTTGTGCTAAAACCCTCTGACACATGATCAGCTTTGCCACAACACACCATAAGGTTGCAAAAGCCAGTGAGTGGTTTCATGTCAGGTCAAAGGTCAGATGCACAGAATGGAAGAGTGGCTCCTCAGCGTTCCTGCTTCAACTCCACTGCATTTTTATGTGTGTTGGTCCTGATGGAACAGTTACCTTTACTACTGATGACTGAAGGTAAAGAGTGTTAGAGTTTAGAGTGAAAGAGGAGGAGGAGGGGAAGAGAAGAAGACTACTGTACTGTACTGTACTGTACTCTACTGTACTGTACTGTACTCTACTGTACTGTACTCTACTGTACTGTACTGTACTGTACTGTACTGTACTCTACTGTACTGTACTGTACTCTACTGTACTGTACTGTACTGTACTCTACTGTACTGTACTGTACTGTACTGTACTGTACTGTACTGTACTGTACTGTACTGTACTGTACTCTACTGTACTGTACTGTACTGTACTGTACTCTACTGTACTGTACTCTACTGTACTGTACTGTACTGTACTGTACTGTACTCTACTGTACTGTACTGTACTGTACTGTACTGTACTGTACTCTACTGTACTGTACTGTACTGTACTGTACTCTACTGTACTGTACTGTACTGTACTGTACTGTACTGTACTCTACTGTACTGTACTGTACTGTACTGTACTCTACTGTACTGTACTGTACTCTACTGTACTGTACTGTACTCTACTATACTGTACTGTACTGTACTGTACTGTACTGTACTGTACTCTACTGTACTGTACTGTACTGTACTGTACTGTACTGTACTATACTCTACTGTACTGTACTGTACTGTACTCTACTGTACTGTACTGTACTATACTATACTATACTATACTCTACTGTACTGTACTGTACTGTACTCTACTGTACTGTACTATACTGTACTGTACTGTACTGTACTGTACTGTACTCTACTGTACTCTACTGTACTCTACTGTACTCTACTGTACTCTACTGTAACTGTACTCTACTGAACTATACTGTAATGTACTGTACTGTACTGTACTGTACTGTACTGTACTGTACTGTACTGTACTCTACTGTACTGTACTCTACTGTACTGTACTCTACTGTACTGTACTCTACTGTACTGTACTGTACTGTACTGTATTAGCAGAACATCAGTGTTTCTTCAAAGGCTATAGATTAATTCCTTCTTTTCTTTGTGTTTTTTCAGATAAAACATCAGAATGAGTCAAAGAACAGGTTTAGAAAATACTGACTCAAGAGTTCAGAGTTCAACTGGAGCTGCCATCAATACATGCATTTAAGCTGAGTGTGTTTGTATGTGTGTGTGTGTGTGTGTATATGTATGTATATGTGTGTGTGTGTGTGTCCTGGGTGAGTTACCATATTTTCTGGTCTGTAAGACACACTTAAAAGTCTTTAATTTTGTCTTTAATCTTGTGTTTATTACTGGGAAGTACACGTACACAATACTCATGACATGGAGTAAAACATAATGTACATCCCATAATATTACACTGTATAAGAACTGACTTTTTATCTCATAATTATGACTTTTTATCTTGTGATTTTGATGTTTTTTCTCAGACTTTGGACTGTTTAAAAAAAGGCCATTTTGCTATGTGTTATGTTACTTTATATTTTATAATTATGACATTTATGTCCTGATCATGACTTTTTATCTCAGTTTTGACTTTTTTTTTATCTCAGAAGTTTGAGATAAGAGTGTGTTTTGTTACAACTCAACAAGGTTGGCAGTTATTGTGAATACGCTCATTAACATTTGAACAAAGGTGAGAATTACTGTGAAAGTGTTTTAATAAAGTTTGACTGACTGACTTATCTGACAGTTTAGTTTAGTTGAATGCCCTTATAGTCCAGTGTGCCTTATAAAGCACAAACTGAAAATGAAGCATCCACTGACAGGGTGCACTGTAGGGCAGAAAATACAGTAAATGTTTGTTAATTGTGTTTGCATGAGTGTGTGTGAAATATTGGGGGAGGTCCAGGGGGTGGGGGATGTGTATGGGGGGGGGGGTTGTAGTGGTGGACTGAGGCCTTTTTCTGACAAAGCTGCTGGTGTTTCCTTCAGTCCTGATCAGGATGAGATCAGCTGTTTTCTTCTTCTGTGTGTTTGTGGCGGTGACGGTGGAAACACAGGGAACATCAGGTCTGAACTTTGTTTTTAAATAGAGATTTAACTACAGTTCAAATGTTTTAACTACAGTTCAAATGTTTTAACTACAGTTCAAATGTTTTAACTACAGTTCAAATGTTTTAACTACATGTAAAATGTTTTAACTACATGTAAAATGTTTTAACTACAGTTCAAATGTTTTAACTACAGGTAAAATGTTTTAACTACAGTTCAAATGTTTTAACTACAGTTCAAATGTTTTAACTACAGTTCAAATGTTTTAACTACAGGTAAAATGTTTTAACTACAGGTAAAATGTTTTAACTACAGGTAAAATGTTTTAACTACAGGTAAAATGTTTTAACTACAGGTAAAAGGCGGCTGTGGCTCAGTTGTTAGGGTAGGTCGTACAATGACTGAAAGGTTGGTGGTTCGTGTCCCAGCTCTGTCTGTCCACATGTCAAAGTGTCCTTAGGCAAAGACATTGAACCCTGTCTTAGTCTCCCAGTAGAACTGACAGGACCTTAGAAACCTACTGGTGTATGAGTGTGTGTGAATGGGTGAATGTGAGGCTAATGTAAAGAGCTTTGAACCATGAAGGTGGAACAGAACTATAGAAGTGAAGAACATTTAACTATAGTTAAAGTGTTAAAAGTGTAGAAAACACAGTAAACCACGTCCAGGTGCTTTGTTTTACATTAGCAACAATAAATAAATGATGCTAATAGAAGCTTTCTAAGGTTTTACAGGATGATTTAAGGGATTTGAAAAAGAAACATTACAGTTTGACTTTAATACAGTAGTAGTAACAACTAGAAAAGCACTCTGAGAGCGTAAACCTCAGCCAAGGCGGACCTCCTCCCTCCAAATGAAGGCAGGTCCACCAAGGAGGTTCTGTTTTCAGGATGTGTTGGGAGTGTCACAAGGAACAAATGATTACATTTTGGTGGTGATCCGGATTTTGGATCACTTTGAAATTTTACACTACAGGAAATGGAGAACAGATTTAAGTGATCCAGAATCTATGATCTCTTCTGGATCATCACTAAATTGTAATCATTTATTCCTTGTGACACTCCCAACACATCTTGAAAATGTTATGAAACTGAAAGGATGTTGACTATAGGAAAAGCCAATAAAACCTAAGGAAGCAGCAATGTTTTATTTAGACATAAAAAAAAAAATTAAAAATGAATGAACATGCATAAAAAAGCTATGGCAAGAACAAAAAAGTAGATGTATTTCTGTTACAGGGAAGATGAATTAAAACAATCTAAAAACAATTAAAACTTTAAAAAAAAAGATAAAGCAATGAACTATTAAAAAAAGTATGAACTAAAGAAATAATTAGTTGAAAAGAATAGATGAATTTTTCAAATATATATATATATATAATATAAATATCTGTACTTTATACTCTTTACATTCCTCTTTATACTTCTTACATATTTCACAATGTATCTCATTATTTTTGACTTTTCTCTTAAAATTCTGCATTTTTATATCATATTTATAATAAAAAAAAACAAGTCATAAGGACTTTTTAGCTCAATTGTGACTTAAATGTTCTGTCCATATCCACAAAATGCAGTAACTGTGCCCTGATCAAACACATCATCTACACACTGACTCACTTTTAAATTATTTTATTATTATTATTAAAAAATAATGCTTAAATAAGTATTATTTCATCCATTGCCAAAAAAGCAGTTTTACTTTATACTTTATTACAGTTGAGAACTTTTTTTACTTTTACTTCAGTAAAAGGAGTTGAATCAGTACTTCTACTTTTACCAGAGTATTTTTTCACACCAGTAGTTGTACTTCTACTGCAGTACAGAATGGGAGTACTTTGAACACCTCTGGTTTTTCTTTTGTTTCTTAGTTAGAGAAATTAATGACTGACAAAAAACTATTACTACTGTTTATTTGTTTCCGACTCAAAGTTCACGTTTGACTCCAGTGCAAATGGAATTAGAGTCAATGTTTTTTTTACGTCACTGAAAATGAGAAAACGTCCAAAGGCCATTTTTCTGTTTGTTCTGAAATGAACAAACAGATAGATCAGAGGTCTCAAACTCATTTTCTTTCAGGGGCCACATTCAGCCCAATTTGATGTCCAGTGGGTCAGACCAGTAAAAAAAAAATAGAATCTGTAAATAATGATAACTTTTATCTTTTATCTTTATCTACCCAAAAATCATATTTGAATTTCATTAGAAAATTAATGTAGATATTTGAATAATCTAAAAATATTTATTAATTATATTACTCTGAAAATGCCTCACTAACACTTCGGCATTAAAATTAAAATGCACTAAATATTAAAATATTTGGCTGCAAGACTAAAAAATGCATTGATCTCAAACAATGTGGTGTTAAACAATGAGAACAAATGCAGACAAAAAAAAAGGGAAAAAAAATTTAAATTATATTCAGTCCACCAGGGCAGGGCTCTACAGTGCGCTCATTTCACTCGCATTTGCGAGTAAATATTTCATCATGCAAACGAGGAAAACAAAACAGACGCACATGTGCGAGTGCTTCTTGCAGCACACAATAAGGCACACACACACACACACACACACACACACACACACACACACACACACACACACACAGACCTAAGGAGCTAATGAAACCCTACCCGAAATGAATTAAAAGTGTGTGAACAGCTCATATTGAAAGGATTAACCCTTTAACTCCTGATGCGTCAGCGCTGACACGTTCTGAGTGGATGGTTTAGTTTAAAAATTCAGACAAATTCAAGTGTTTTTTAACTGTTATTTTACTGAGAATTTTGTTCATGGAACTGATGTACAGGTGTCGAAAAGCAAGTGATTAAGAAAAAGAAAAAGCCCAAACTATGGAAATAATGATAATCACGATTATTTGGATCAAAATTGAAATCACGATTATTAATCACGATTATTCTACAACAATAAAAAACTGAATTTTATTGCACTATTTTCAAAAGCTTTGTTCAGTGCAGAATGTATGTAATTTAACGTCACAAATTGAAATATAACCAAGAATGTACTAAGGGATGAACAAAATAAAAAAAATAAATAAATAAAACAAAATTGAATATACTCAGGTCTTAAGTTTTTTTTTTTTTTTAACGTTCTGAGAGACGCGTCTGTCGAAGAAAAAAAAGGGCCTGTTCTGTTGATGTTTCTACGCTCGCCCCACTACTGCCACCTGTACCTTTGATCATTTCGTTCTGTTTTATGGAGAAGCATCTCGCTGTAACCCACGTGAAGGGAGGATATGGAATCAGTATTAGGGATTAGATTTATAAACTGTCAGTTCTGCACAAACTCCTTTTGCTGTAGTCCAACCATCGTGTCATTTTAAGTAGACCTGTCAGATGGATAATACAATTCATCCACCGTACGTTTGGGTTGTCATGGTGACAACTTGCTGTCCCAGTCTCTAGCTGCTAGCTCTAGAAGTTCTATTTTCAGTAAACGTTCTAAACTGGTGTGAAATGGATGAATTGAGCTCTGAGTTTGATATTAATAAATTCCGTCTTGTATTATTAATGTTCAAATTCATCATTTTTAAAGATATGCTATGGAGCGATGACAAACCTTCCTCTTTATAGTTTCTTTATAGTGTTTCAGTAAACATATAAAAGTGTTTAGTAATCGTGTAAAAGTTTTTCAGTAAATGTGTTTTTAATTTTGTAATAAACTGTCCCAATGCATTATGTGATAAATTTGGCCACATTAAGTTATTAAATTTTATTACATGAGTTATTACATTTAATTATATAAGTTATTAAATTTTATGACATTGTATGACATATGTTATTAAATGTTATTACATGTTATTACATAAGTTATTAAATTTTATTACATAAGTTATTACATTTAATTATATAAGTTATTAAATTTTATTACATAAGTTATTAAATTGTATTACCTGAGTTATTACATTTTAATACATAACTTATTACATTGTATGACATATGTTATTGCATTTTATTACATTTGTAGAAGTTTATTCCCACTTGTCTCCTTTCACTGTATTTACAGCTTTTACTGAGTTTCTTCTTTATTTTTCTGTCTTCTTTACTTTGCAAATGTCCATGTTAATATAATTTAGAGGTTTTTGTTCATTTTCTTGTCTTTTCTTCAAATTAGTTTGGTTTTTATTCATCTTATGTTCATTCATGTTACCTATTATTTGGTGGATTTATTTTGCACTTTTGTTCATTTTATTCATTCCTTTGTCTGTTTTTTGGTGTTTGTTGCAGATTTTTGGATGTTTTTTGGCAGTTTTTGGGTTAATCCTTTCTGGCTTCCATGTAGCTGCTTTGGTTTCAGGGTCATGTTATTGTCTCGTTACGACCAGGATGCTTCGACAGAATGGAGCTTTTGTTCAGACTCCGTGCATTCTCAACTATCCCGTCCTTTTAATAATGCTCCTTTTTTTCGCCACTGAAAGGATGAAAAGTTCAGTAGAATGTAGTCGATGCAGACTTTTGCTTTCTTTAGGAAGTAGAGATCTCCCATCAATATATCAAAAGTGGATTTTTAATACACCAAAATACTACACAATAGCATAAAAATACTATGTAACTGTCACATTTAACCCTTATACATCACTTCTGATCCAATAATCTTTTCAATACATATACAGTAGTAAGATAAAATAATCACCAAAATGAACAAACTAATGCACAAAATTAAAAATATAATAATACAATATAAAAAAAAAATCAGTGAAATTAATCAATAAAAATTAAAGAATCACAAAACTAATGAATAAAAATAAACACAAAATAAGCTAAACAATCAATGACACTAATCAATAAAAATCACAGAATCACAAAATGAATTAATCAAAAATAAAATAATCACCAACATGAACAAACTAATGCACAACATCATCAAATCCACAACATAATCAATAAAAACCAATCAATAAAAATGAAAGAATCACAAAATGAATTAATCAGAAATAAAATAACCACCAAAAAGAAATAAAATAATCCACAAAATCATCAAATCCACCAAAATAATCAAGGAAACTAATCAATAAAAATAAAAGAATCACAAAATGAATAAAATAACAAAATTAAGAATGAACAAAAATGAACAAATCACAAAAGTGATTGAAGAAATATAATAATAATAATAATAATAATAATAATAATAATAATAATAATAATAATAATAATCACAGAAAAGAACAAAAGTTTTAACAGTTTTAACAACAATGAATATATTTATTAAAAAAGTGATCAGTCTGCTGATCAAATAATAAATCAATCAATTTATGTCAATATGTCGAGCATCTTTTCACATGATCATCATATATGACCATATTTGGACGTTCACAGGCTCCCTGGTTACCATGGAAACCAGAGGTGGTCAAAGTGCTCACATTCTGTACTGCAGTAGAAGTACACTTACTGGTGTGAAAAAATAGTTTGGTAAAAGTAGTGATTCAATTCCTTTACTGAAGTAAAAATAAGAAAAACTACAACTTCTAAAACTGTAATAAAGTAAAAATGCATTTTTTGTTTTTGCTATGGATGAAATAATACTTATTTATACATGAAAAACTGAAACATTTCCAAAAATATCTAACAATAAAACATTTAAAAGTGAGATAGTGTGTAGATGTGTTTTATTGGGTCATGGTACGTTGCATTAGGAAAAATGCAAAAGTCATAAATAGGAGATTTTTTAAAAATCCATAATTATGAGATTTAAAAAAAAAACAAATCTTGATTAAAACATCAGAATTATGAGGAACAAAGGGAGAATTATGATATAAAAAGTGTAAATTATGATATAGTAAGTCACAATTCATGATTTACAACTAATTTTTACCTCCACCAAGGATGTTATGTTTTTACTGACATTTATTTATCTGTCTGTGTACAATGTAACTCAACTAGTATTCACAGAATGGCTAATCTCGTCCCTATTTTGTGCCAATGTCAAGTTTCTATGACAACCTGTTCTTGAATTAGAGCCAATAATGTGATTTGACCTTTCTGCTAAATGCGACCTTGACCCTTGATCTTTTGTAATATTGATAATTTTGTTATATGTATATATGCATGAGTGTGTGTAATATTATGATAATATATCAATCAATCACTTTATTTTTGTATATCCCTAAATCGCAACACAGGTTGCCTCGAAGGGCTGTTAAGAATACGATGGCAATTAACAACAATAATTACAAGGACAAATAAATGGACAAATTAACAAATAATACAAGGAAAACAATATAAACAAAAAGAAGCACAAACTATAAGAATAAAATAAAACTTAATTAAGATGGTACATGTAATGTGATCCCTAATGTTTTATATAAAAGCTTGATCAAAAAGAAATGTTTTTAACATTGACTTAAAGGCATTGACTGTTTCAGCTTGTTTAATACAAACAGGGAGCTCATTTCAAAGAAGTGGAGCCTGGTATGCAAAGGCTGTTTCACCAAATTTACGTTTAGGATTGTACGGGAAGGCTAATAGATCAGAGTCTTGTGAACGGAGAATTCTGGCAGGTTGGTAAGAAACCAATATATCTTGGAGGTAAGTTGGTGCTAGGTTTTTGATAGATTTGTAGGTAAGTAAAATAACTTTAAATTTAATCCTAAACTCAACATTCAGCCAGTGAAGTGACTTATCCAGTATTGATTAAGTTATAGTGTGATATGTCTATGCTTGACACACACAAACAGTGTTACACAAGTTAATTTTGCGACATGTCACCTTTGACCTCCAGAGATCTCAAAAACTATTTGTCGTAGGTGATAACACCAATCATGAGAATTGTGCAAATCTTCATTCCCCAGTGTTTGGTACCAATCTGAAAGTTCTGTGACCCTCCGTTCTTGAGTTATAACTGATAATGTGATTTTTACCTTTTAGTTAATTATGAGTTTGACCTTTGACCTTTACTCAAATGGATCATTGCATCTGATGTACATTAGCTACATGTATATGCCCATGTAATTTCATGGTGATATCTCAAGTATTCATTGAGTTATATCATGATATGTCTCTGCGGACACACACACACACACACACACACACACACACACAACAGTGATTACAATAGTCTCTCCCAACCAATGTTGAGTGAGATTAAAAAGTTATGGACAAATTTTGATTAAACTTTCAGGATAGTTTGGGAATAACACAAGGACCAATCGATTAGTATTTTGGTGAAGATCTGGAAGAGGTCCTGGATTCTGGATCAGTTTGAAATGTATTCTCCATTCATGTTAATTTAATGTATATTTTCATGTAAACTTAGTTTTTATGGGATGTCAACAAAAGTGGATTTGTTTGTAGAAATGATGCAATTCTTTTGTTTTGAGAAAATAAAACCACAAATTTAAATTCTATGAACATGTGTCGCTTTTCCATTAAATAAATGTGCAAAACTTTACTGATATTTTTACAAAATGTCATGAAATGACATGAAGTATCATTCCACAAACATGGAAACAAATGTAAATATCAGGTTGTTTTACTGTTATATTCATTTTTATTATTATTGGTATCATTATTATTAGTAGTAGTAGCAATAGTAGTACACTGGCTCCACCCACTATCTAAACACATGCTCTGATAGGTTAATTGGTACTCTGGCTCCACCCACATGTGTGAATGTGACAGTGTTTCTTTCTATATGTTCAGTGTGTGATGAACTGGTCACATGTCCAGGTTAAGCCCCGCCTTCACCCGCTTGTGGCTGGGTTAAGCTCCACCCCTGTAACCCAATGAGGATAAGACAGAATAAATGAGATGAGTTTTATTTTTGGATCAAGGGAAAAGTGACTCCTGACCCTTTTTTGAGTTGAATAAACTCTTTTCCATGGTTGTTTGAATGTTCTGACCCAAACGGAGCAGATACGTGGTTTCCTTTCTAACTGTTGTCCCTAAAGTTCAACTGCAGCAAAACTAAACAGGCTGTTGTTTTGTTTCAGGGAGCGTCGACCCTGTGGTGACTCTGAAACATGGACGCATTCGAGGAACATATGTGACGGTGAAAGGCAGCGACAGGACGGTGAAGAAGTTTCTGGGCATCCCCTTCGCCCAGCCCCCTGTGGGGCCCCTCCGCCTGGCCCCCACCCAGAATGTACAGCCTTGGGACGGGGAGCGAGACTGCACACAGCAGCCCCCCATGTAGGTGAAGGTCCAGTTTGGGGGGGGTTCCACAGAAAAAAGTTTGCGTTGGATGTTGTGACCCTCATTCCCACATGAATTATATAAATGAGGGTCAAATCACTAAAGTGAACATTTTAAACCAACAGTTTTCTCTGATGTTGCAGATCATGTGGCCTTTTCTCTTTAGGGTGAGGGGAAGTTATTCACTGATGTTGCAACCTGTGTGTGAGGGCACCCAGGACCCGTAGCCAGGGTTTGGTTCTCTCTCTGGCCGACATCAAGTCAATCTGAGCTTGGGAGACCCGGGTCGCCACCCTCTACCCCCCCCCCTTTTTTTTTTTTTTTTTTTCCTGTCTACCACCTCAGATCAGACAAGACAACCCACTGAATATAAGCATATAATTAAGAGGGGATAAACTGACCAGGGTTGGGATGATCCCCTCACGGGACCTCCCCTCAGGTCTGGCTTGTGTCCAGCCAGGCACATTTCCTCCATGGCAGTGCACCACAACTGGCTCATGGTGGGCCAGGAAGGATCAGGGGGTAGGTGGGTCCAGCTGTGAGCTTTACAGCACTGCCCTCCACCCGGACTTTGCTCCATGTAGGGTTCCTCTTTCAGGCATTTTGTGTTTCTGTCATTAGAAAGACTCATAGACCACAGGACCTTAACAGTGAGGTCCAACGCCACATATCTGCTACATATCCGGGACATAAACTGGACAAATTATGCTTCAAATAAAGCACAATTTGTTCAGTGACGCATGTGACTGTGCACCCTGGAAAACTGTTGAAAACTGTTGAAAAAAATAGGGCCAATGTCCCTGTGCTCATCCAGACCTCCCAGCTGTGATGTCTTACCATCAATAAAAGGACTGTGTGTTTTTATCAACTATTGCCAAAAACATTGTGAATGGTATGAGAAGCCCCCAAAGCTCTACTGGGGTAACATCTGACTGAACAACAGTAGGTAACTGGGTAATGACATATTACTGTATTAAATGATACGCAGGAGGTTGTTGGTGGAAACTAACATTGGACCAATTACTTTCTTTGATCTGGCTTGAAACTGAACTCAGTGAATCAATTGGAAATGGAATCTGTTGAAAACTGAGGGAAGAGTAGTGATTTTAGTGAGCAACTGGAAAAATAAACAAAGTTGTAAGCAAATTGTTTACAAAGGCAAATCTTGACAAACAAAGTGATAAGGTTTGTGCCTAATGCTTAGATCTATCTGATGAATCAATCACAATTGAAATCCGTTGAGAACTGAGGGAGGAAAAGCGATTTTAATGAATTGTGGATGATGCCGATGCTGGACTCCGACACCAGATGGCGACGCCGGACGAAGCTCGATGGCAGTAGCTGATCGCGGACTTTGTCCAGTTAAGCTAACAATTGACAACAGTTGAAAACAGATGAAGACAGAAGAAAATAGTTGAAAACAGTTTCAACACATGGAAGAGAAAAGGCATTGGATTCCAAAAATTTAAAAACAAAAGAAAAGTTCAAAAGCTGCAACATGATCAACAAGTGGAAAAGATAGTACCAATGGACCGGTGCTCATCCGGACCTCACAGCTGCGATGTCTTGCTATCAACAAAAGGGAGTCATTCAATAGATCATAAAATCAGAATTGAAATTCCTTGAGAATTGAGGGAGGAGAAGCGATTTTAGTGACAGACTGGAAAAATATAGAAAAACAATGGACGACGGACAAAGCGCGATGGCAATAGCTCATCGCAACTTCGTCCAGATGAGCTAAAAAGAGAAAATGTATAAAAATGAATCAGGAATAAGTAAATAAATCCTCCTCCTCCTTCTTCTTCTCTGTTCTTCAGGTGTATCCAGGATCCACAAATAATAGAAAATGCTTCCAGAATCATGTCCATACAGTTCAACCCTCCAGAGATTTCTGAGGACTGTCTGTATCTGAACCTGTTTGCTCCAGCGGAGGCAACCACAGGAGACAAGCTACCTGTGAGTGTGTGTGTGTGTGTGTGTGTGTGTGTGTGTGTATGTGTGTGTTTGTAACAGGAATGGCAAAATTTAAAAAAAAAATCTTGTGTGAGCCTCATTAACCAGTTGAAGTTGGTCACAGAGAAAAGAAAACACTTGCTTTGTTGGCTCACACACACACAGTCATTACGCGCTGAGGCGCTTCAGTCACTTCGCTTTTTAAACATGAGTCACACTGCGAGGTCGAGCTCATTTTAAACCGTCACACACGGAGAAAACATTCGATGTTCCTCAGTGATGTCCACCAGCTTACATCAGTTCTGCACAAACTCCTTCTGCCATAGTCCACACGTCATGTCATATTCAGTAGGTCTGTCACATGGTTAACACAACTCATTCACCAGGCTTTTGGGTTGTCATGGTGACAACTTGCTGTCTAGCTGCTAGCTCTAGAAGTTCTATTACCTCACGTCAGCTTTGTGTTCAGTTTACATTTTGGTCAAACATTCTAAACTGGTGTGAAATGGTCGTACTACATAGATTAATTGAGCTCTGACTTTGCTTTTAATAAATTTCGTCTTGTATTGCTAATGTTCAAATTCATAATTTTTAAAAATATGCTATGGAGGGATCACAAACCTTCCTCTTTATAACCTACAGTACAATGCAAAAGAGTCTGTGCAGTGGAATGAAAGATGCAGGCAGGTCTTTTTTTGGGGTTTTTTTGGTTTTTTTTTTTAACTGACAACATAAAATTATGACTGGATAATGTTGATGTGGTCATTGGTTAACATCCCTAGTACATATACTGTATATATATATATATATATATATATATATATATATATATACATACATACATACATATATATATATATATATATATATATATATATATATATATATATATATATATATATATATATATATATATGTGTATGTATATATATATATATATATATATATATATATATATATATATATATATATATATATAACTATATATATATATATATAACTATATATATATACACCAGCAATACGTGGGTCGATGTATAAACGAACCACAAGAGATATATTTGAAAAGGACACACCTAACTCGCTTCTCAACCCACATTTTTAAAAAGTAGTCAGTGGTCTTTATGAACATCACATGACCTTTGACCTTACTCACATACCTGCATTTATTTCTGTATTAAAATTCCATGCCATTGCTTGTAAGTTAATATGTTAGAAACTATTTTTGTCCTGCTTCAAAAGTTATCAACGTGCAGCATCTAAACCAGGGGTCAATAACCTGTAACACCCAAAGAGACATTTGAACCCAGTTTCCACAGAAAAGAAAACATTGGGAGCTGCTCATCATCTTTAAAAATCTCAGTGAATGTGTCCCAAACCTTACTTTTTTTGTTTGTATGTTTCCGGAGCTTCCACTCTCCTAACTTTATTTTCTCTCTTGCTCCCTCCATACCGTACGATACTGACAATGTTCGACGTCACCTTCATGGAAATTCAGTTCAAGTGTATTTAACAGGTTATTTTAATGTTTATCTCAAATGACAAATGACCCGACCGAGCGCAACCTGAATATCATTGAAAATATTTTTCAATGACCCGCGACTGCAGGTGACCGTGGGCACCCGCTCACATCTGATCAGCCCTTGCATCACTGATACACACACACACCTCTGACCTTATGTTATTTGAAGCAGCTACATACACACATTCCCAGATTTGACCTCTGACCTCTGGATTTTTGTTGTCCAGGTGATGGTGTGGATCCATGGGGGGGGTCTGACGGTGGGTGCGGCCTCTCAGTTTGATGGCGCTCCACTGGCTGCCTACGAGAATATGGTCATTGTTATTATTCAGTACCGCCTCGGCATTCTGGGATTTCTGAGGTAAGAGTCAACAGGGTCGTTTCTGACTACAGGCGAACTAGGCAAATGCTTAGGGCCCTCAGCCGCCAGGGGGCCCCGCAGATGGATTTTCAGCCTCATCTCAGGAAAATTTTACATATACTTTTACTAATATGGAAAATGACTCATTCTTTGTGTGTTTTTCATTAAAAAAAATAGTGCCATAATCACCTGACATTTAAAAGATTAGAAGCTTTAAAAAAAGAAAAACAGATGACTAGACAGATAGTATTTTTAATCAAAGCTGAAGTTGTTTCATGGAAAAATCACAAAAAAGTAATCATTTGTCTTCTTTGACCATGAAATGCTACCAGGAAACACAGGCAGAGGTCAAACGCAGGCAGAGGTCAAACACAGGCAGAGGTCAAACGCAGGCAGAGGTCAAACACAGGCAGGGGTCAAACAGGCAGAGGTCAAACACAGGCAGGGGTCAAACACAGGCAGGGGTCAAACACAGGCAGAGGTCAAACGCAGGCAGAGGTCAAACACAGGCAGGGGTCAAACACAGGTAGAGGTCAAATGCAGGCAGAGGTCAAACACAGGCAGGGGTCAAACACAGGCAGGGGTCAAACACAGGCAGAGGTCAAACGCAGGCAGAGGTCAAACACAGGCAGGGGTCAAACAGGCAGAGGTCAAACACAGGCAGGGGTCAAACACAGGCAGGGGTCAAACACAGGCAGAGGTCAAACGCAGGCAGAGGTCAAACGCAGGCAGAGGTCAAACACAGGCAGGGGTCAAACACAGGCAGAGGTCAAACACAGGCAGAGGTCAAACACAGGCAGGGGTCAAACACAGGCAGAGGTCAAACACAGGCAGGGGTCAAACACAGGCAGGGGTCAAACACAGGCAGAGGTCAAACACAGGCAGGGGTCAAACACAGGCAGAGGTCAAACACAGGCAGAGGTCAAACACAGGCAGGGGTCAAACACAGGCAGGGGTCAAACACAGGCAGGGGTCAAATGCAGGCAGAGGTCAAATACACGTAGAGGTCAAATGCAGGCAAAGGTCAAACACAGGCAGGGGTCAAACACAGGTAGAGGTCAAATGCAGGCAGAGGTCAAACACAGGCAGGGGTCAAACACAGGCAGAGGTCAAACACAGGTTATCCAAACATGAACAGAAGCGAAATCCAAAAATCGTGACCAGTTTTAATTTTCTCAGACGAGATCCATTGGACGTGTGTAAAGCTGTTGTTGAACTTGTTTTGGTCTAAAGCACTGGAGACAGAGAGGCTCAGGGGAACTGGGGTTTCCTGGATCAGCTGATGGCTCTGAAATGGGTTCAGGACAATGTGGAGACGTTTGGTGGCGACCCTCAGACCGTCACTGTAGCTGGAGAGTCTGCAGGAGGCATCAGCGCATCCATACTGGTAAAAGAAAGAGGGGAAAAAATAAATAAATAAAACAATGATGGAAAAATAATAGAAATATAAGGAAAGAAAAGAAAAAAGAGGAGAAAATAAAGAGAAAAATAATGATAAAATAAAAGAAGGAAAAATGTTTAAAGAGGTGAAAAAAACATGTTCACCTCAGCAACTAGATAGATAGATAGATAGATAGATAGATAGATAGATAGATAGATAGATAGATAGATAGATAGATAGATAGATAGATAGATAGATAGATAGATAGATAGATAGATAGATAGATAGATAGATAGATAGATAGATAGATAGATAGATAGATAGATAGATAGATTAGTCCATATTTGTCCCATATTTGCTGGTGAGTCTGTGTCACTTATCTACTTCCTGTGTCTTTCTCCATGAACAGTCTCTGTCTCCTCAAGCCAAAGGATTATTCCACAGAGCCATTTTCCAGAGTGGAGTGGCCACACTTGGAACCTACACTACCCATGATCCTTCAGTCAACACAAAGGTATGGGGACAGAGCCCTCCCCTTGACCTTTAACCTTCACCACAGCATCTTTATGTCCATCCCTGGATTGAATTGAAATAAGGACATCATTAGCTCCCGCTCTGATCATCAGCTGATGGCCACAACAGGCTTTAGTTTGTGCTGATGATCAACTGTGGCTTTAGTTTGTGCTGATGATCAACTGTGGCTTTAGTTTGTGCTGATGATCAGCTGTGGCTTTAGTTTGTGCTGATGATCAACTGTGGCTTTAGTTTGTGCTGATGATCAACTGTGGCTTTAGTTTGTGCTGATGATCAACTGTGGCTTTAGTTTGTGCTGATGATCAACTGTGGCTTTAGTTTGTGCTGATGATCAGCTGTTGCTTTAGTTTGTGCTGATGATCAACTGTGAAGGAACACATTTACAAATAAACAAAAACAATACAGTTAAACAACACAAGAGTTTGCCACAAAAATAATGAAATGATTCCAGTTTAAGTCCTGATTTCACCTGCAATTGTGCAAGATTTGAAATGTCACCAGTCGATCTTTAATAGTGTCTGTTTACTGCAGTTTTCTGTCGTTTATGGTCGTTTAAGGTAGTTTACGGTTGTTTACAGTTGTGTAAGGTAGTGTATGGTAATTTACTGTCATTTAGGTGGTTTACGGTCGTTTAACTTTGTTTAAGGTAGTTTAAGGTTCTTTACTGTAGTTTACAGTATGGTAGTTTATGGTCATTTACTGTCAATTAAGGTAGCTTACAGTAGTTTAATGTCGTTTAAGGTTGTTTAAGGTTGTTTACTGTTGTTTACAGTTGTGTAAGGTAGTTTACGGTAATTTACTGTCATTTAGGAAGTTTGCAGTCGTTTACTGTTGTTTATGGTCATTTACTGTCATTTAAGGTAGTTTACGGTTGTTTAATGTCGTTTAACGTTGTTTAACGTTGCTTAATGTTGTTTAACGTTGTTTAAGGTTATTTACTGTCGTTTACCGTCATTTACTGTCGTTTAGGTAGTTCATGTTGTTTACTGTTGTTTACGGTTACTACTATTCTGTGACTCTTCTGTGGATCACATCAGGACTTGTTTTTGGCAGAGTGGTGGAATGTTTTACCTGTGATTTGAATGACCTCACACTCAGTTGGTAGAGCGGTTCGACCACAGGGTTGGTGGTTCCAATCCCATTCTGTCCTAGTCGGTCAGTCTGTAGATACATGTGTAGTTTAGCACCACCAGAGGGAGCATGTGAGAGTGAATGAATAATGGATCAATAATGCAAAGTGCTTTGGGTGCCTTCAGAAGCACTGTAGAATTATTATTATTCAATTGTGTTCTCTACTGCACCAGATTATCGCCAACCTGACAGGATGTGAGCGGACAACCACAGGGGAAATGGTTGAGTGCATCAGAGGAATGAGTAAAGAGCAGCTGGTGGACACAACCAAGAAGGTACACCACTCTGGAAAACTTTGAATAACATGTAATCACCAAAACTGAACAAAAAGCAAACCACACCAAAAGAGCAAAACCAAATGTCCAGGTTATTGGCAACAAGTGATCGCTGAATGTGATTGGTTTAATGCTTTAAAGGGATACTTCACTATTTTTCACATGAATCTGTATGGGATCAGCATCTTTACTCTGGTGCACCCACAGTGACTTGTGAGTGTCCTGTGAGTCCAGTTCTGGTACAGTTGTGGTCAAAGTGAAAGTAATACTGGCAGGTTTCCTCAGGTCAACAAAATAAAATGTGTTTCTTCTCAAAACAATATATTTCTGAGTGAGTTATTTGCATAACAAAACTGTCAGGGTACAAAAACTCACACCTCATAATTGCTTGGAGCTACTTTATTTTAATATATATTAAAAAAAATATATATAATAATAATAATTTTTTTAAATTATATATATATATATATATATATATATATATATACATATATATATATATATATATATATATATATATATATATATATATATATATATATATATATATATATATATATATATATATATATATATATATATATATATATATATATATATATATGGGGCTGACTGTCGTCCTAAATTCAGATGAGTTTAACAACCTGTACTTTTCCAAAACATTTGCCATTTATGTAGTGACCTGCTTTGACCATAAGATGGCACTGTGTATACTTCAGTGTGTGTACAGTGTTTGTACTGTTTGTACTTCAGTGTGTACTTGTACTCGAACTTAGATCTACCTGGGAGCGGTGGTGGACAGTGTGTACTTCAATGGTTTGATAAAAGAATGAAATAGTTAGTCAAATGAATAAAAGACAAATATAATAAAACAATAAAAGACAAATATAATAAAATAATAAAAACCCAGAAAAGATAAAAGTCAACAATGAAAAATGCATGAATAGAATTTAAGAGTTAGAGTCACAATAATAATAATAATAATAATTATAATATGGAATTAATAATTAAAATAAGTGAACAAAGTGCAAAAGTGTAATGTCACAGTGTCTTATTGAGCTCAGTGTGTACTTCAGTGTGTGTACAGTGTGTGTACTTCAGTATGTATTTGTACTCAGTCTCAGATCTACCTGGGAGCGGTGGTGGACGGTGTGTTCTTGATGGACACAGGAGAAGAACTGCTGAAGAAGAAGCAGGTTCTGCAGATTCCAGTGATGTTGGGAATCACCAACCATGAGTTTGGATGGATCCTTCCACAGGTGAACAAGCCCCGCCCACTACCACAAGCCACGCCCACTGAGCACACTACCACACTGTGCTTTTGATGTGAACATGGTTTTGTTCTTTGCAGAGTTTTGTTTCTCCTGGATGGGAAAAGGGGATGAACAGAGATGATGTTATGCTCCTGATGAACACGTTCAACCCTGCAGGGGTGAGTTCTGTTTATAGAAAACAATAGAATAGAATAGAAAACAATAGAATACAATAGAATAGAATAGAGTCATCTCAAATATAAAATCATAAAGACCAATTGAGAAAATCATTGAGTCAGAAAAGCCTTTGTGTTCCTGGTTTATAGTAAACATGTGTGTTTCTGTCGCAGGCGTCGTCGGCCAATCAGCTGATTGCAGACGAATACCTGAAAAATGCCCAGAGTCCTGCAGACGTCAGAGACGGGTTCACTGAGGTCATGGGTGACCTTCTGATGACCCTTCCTGTGGTCAGTGTGGCCGGATACCACGCAGGTCAGAGGAGGGTCGGCCCACTCCAGACTTAACCTTTGATCTCTGACCTCAGCCTGAGTCTAGCTGCTTTCTCTTTCAACATAGATGCGGGTGTTGCGGTGTATTTGTACGAGTTTGTGCACCGCGCTGACGTGCACGCTCATACTAGACCAGACTTCGTGAAGGCCGACCACGCGGATGATGTGGGCTTTGTGTTCGGAGGCTGTTTCTGGACTGGAGACGTAAAGTTCTTAGGTGAGTTAGCAATGTTTATTTTACTGTTGTTACTTTGTCTGTTTGTTTGTTTATTTGTCTGTATGTCTGTCTGTTTATCTGTTTTTTTGATTGTTAGTTAGTCTTTTTGTTCTTTGTCTCTCAAGTCGAGATTTGGTCAAGTATGTTGACCAAATTTGCTTGTTTGTTTGTTTGTGTTTGTTTGACTGTTTTCACTCTAGCATTGCCAATTCTTGACAGATTGTTCTCAAATTTGACATGGATAAGCAGACAGATAACAGGATGAACTGCCGAATCCACTCACTACGTCCAGTCTGACGCCGTTTTAAATTTGTGTGTGCGTACACATTTCCGCCTTTCACACTCTAACGTTGCCAATCCATGTGGGCATTAGTTTGTTGATTCCTATGGTTGTTTAGGTCAAGCTGCTGCTTCATAATTATGATAAAAAATAAAGTCAAACATCACATGTCATATTTGGTTTAACATGTTGATAGTTGAAACCATTGTTTTCTTCCAGACGTTAAGCGGCCGTTCTGTCAAATCAGAACCCTATGTACGTGCAGCTGTGAAAGATCATGGAAACCTTTATTCAGAATTAACATGAAGGAAATAGCTTTAATTCGGAATTATTTTATTGTGAATAAATAATTCTGAATTAAAAAAAACATCATGTAAACATATCAAGTGTTTGTGCAGCTTTTAAACAAAGATGACGTTGCAGGATGTTTTAATTTGGGTAATTATAAATATGTCTATATCTATATACATCGAATATAAACATCTCTATTATCATTCACTTTATTTTAATCACCCAATTACTATTTAGATTGTATATTTGAAAAGCCGTTCAACCATAAACACCCTGATGTCAGAGTCCTCTGACCTGTAGGATGAAAAAAGACATGCTGTTAAAAGTGTTTGTGTTGTGTGAATGTGTTGTGGTGCGTTCAGGGAACATGACGGCAGAGGAGGACGTTCTGTGTAGAAACATGATGGCCTACTGGGCTAACTTTGCTCGTACTGGGTGAGTCACAAACCCTTTTTATTCCAGGTTCAGTGTGAAGACACAGCTTTGAACCATATCAACATATTAACATTTACACACACAATACTTGTCTGTTATTTATGTATATTAATTATCATATGTATAATATTTGTCTGTTATTTATGGATATTAATTATCATATGGATATCCATGTGACCAGGTACTTCATGTCCTGTTGAATCAGTTCTTCTATTTTTTCACACCAGTAACTCTACAGTACTTCTACTTAAGTACAGAATGTGAGTACTTTGACCACCTCTGGTAACATTCATGTTCTTGTATCTTCTCTCCTCAGATCTCCAAACGGTCCTGGTCTGGTCACATGGCCTCAGTATGACAGGCAGAAGCAGGAATACATGGAACTGGGTTTAACACAAGCTGTAAGACAGGAACTGAAGAAAGAGCGAGTCCATTTTGCGACCGTCACTCTCCCTCAGAAGCTGCAGGAATTATTATCTGCAGGAAACTGACAACGGCAAACTGTCATGTGTCACTTTTTTTATGCTCATGTACTAAATACAGCTTAGACCTCTGTTTCTGGAGTAGAACTTCCCATTCAGATATGTAGATTCCATGTAAGTAATAACATATAATTAAAACAAGTGTTCAGAGAATACCTAACCTCGCCCCTATTTTGTGCCAATCTCAAATTTCTATGACAATCTGTTCTTGAATTCGAGCCAATAATGTGATTTTGAACTTTTTGCTTAATGCAACCATGGCCTTTTGCAATAATGATCACTTTGTTATATGTATATATGTGTCAGTGCGTGTAATATTATGATAATATATCCAGTATTGATTAAGTTATAGCATGATATGTCTATGTTTGACACACACAAACAGTGTTACAGTAGTTAATTTTGGGACATGTCACATTTGACTTCCAGAAATCTCAAAAACTATTGGTCGTAGGTGATAACACCAATCATGAGAATTGTGCAAATCTTCATTCCGTATCGTTTGGTACCAATCTGAAGGTTCTGTGACCCTCCGTTCTTGAGTTATGAGCGATAATGTGATTTTGACCTTTTAGTTAATTGTGTCCTTGACCTTTGACCTTTACTCAATTGAATCATTGCATCTGATGCACATTAGCTATATGTATATGCCCATGTAATGTCATGGTGATATCTCAAGTATTCATTGAGTTATAGCATGATATGTCTCAAAGCTAATAGTTCAGATCCTTCCATGGGTAAATACTTCAGTGGTTAATAACGTTTCAGCTGCAACAAGTTATTTAATTTAATTAATGCAGTAAGTGTCCTCTCATGTCTGTAATGTTTAACAGATTGGACACCACCAGGACTGATTAGGGTCATCAGGCTTGTGACAAGACATCATTTTCACACAAAAGATAGCGTTCAAAAAGTCCAGACTCTAATTTGGGAGGATGAAGAGTTGATGCAGCAGCCTGATCATCATCATCATCATCATCATCAATAATCAAAAAAACTGTGGATGGAAATAAATGCAATAAATCTTATTATGACACTACATTATCTGGTAAAAAGGCAAAGTAAATGTATCCTGTAATCAAAACCAAAGGTGGTGCAATAAAATACTGCATGAACGACTTTTTTTTTGGACGGGCAGTGTATTTTGAGAAAGGCAGTTGTAATCTTACAGCTATAAAATATAAATATTTGAAGGAAAAGGGTAAAAATATCGCAAAAAGTTATAATATATATTATTGAAGTCTAATTATTAATAATCAATGTAAAAATTAATACATAGTGTAAAAGAACTCAAAACATTATTACAATACACTCACGCTTTTGGGACTTTTGTCAGAACATTAAAAACGATTCAATATTTTGTTGTGAGGATGGTCAGGGTGATAGATTGTTAAATATCTATATGCATCTGTATTCAACGGTTCAAACATGCCGAGGATACTTGTTTGTCTGTGCATTATGTCCCCCCGGGTTTACCCTCAAAGTCCCGAAATGTGCACAATAGCATTTCCTGTTAGAACGTTTATAAAGTAAAACTGCAACGTTGTATAAACAGCACAAGTGCCCACAAAACCCAAGTATATTTGTGTTATACATTCTAAATTAAAATAAATATTTGTGGGTTCATAAGGGTCACTAAATACGAACAAAATCCCCAATGGGGTCACGTTTCCGTCAAGTAAAATATTTCAATTATTTCTGGTGCTTTTATTTTGTACCCATATCCGGTTAAATTTGCCCGTCACTTCACTTGCTTCGGACGGCAACTTCCGTCGCGCTGATTGGCTATGCTTCCGGAGTACGTCATTGGGTTCCCCCTGCGTCGTGAGCTCCTCTGTGTGGCGCCTGCGCAGTGGTTCCTCCGGACCTCCAGTGTCGAACAGAAACAAACGACGCAGAAGCTGGAGTGAGGAGCATCAGAGCCCCCCCTCCTCTCCCCATAGCCCGGGTCCGCTCAGGTAAGTCCAGCTGTTAGCCCGGGTTATCTTCCAGCACGTATCTACTCACACGGTTCGATAGGTTTTCATGTCAAAGCTAATGTTAAACTGTATTTGTGTTAATTTGGGGCTCACGCGCAGGGTTAAGTGTCTTCTTTAGGTCATGTTTTGATTTGTACAAACCGCCACGTTAGCAAAAATATATATGTATTAAACCGTTTATTATTTATTTACCTGACTTCAAGCACTTGTCGGAGAATTAGTGGCTGACGTGGGGAATCCCGTTGTGCGTGAAAATGGCTCCACAGTCACGTTCTATCAAACACACGACAGCTTCCAGGAAACGTCAGTCTGTGTGTGTGTGTGTGTGTGTGTGTGTGTGTGTGTGTGTGTATGTACATACATACGTGCGCGTGCACGTTTGTGTTTACTCTGCGCTGCTTCTCATGTCAGCTGTCAAGTGCCGCAACCTGTTCCCACTGTCCCCACTGTGTTCCCAGTGTCCCCAATCTGTTTCCACTGTTCTCACCCTGTTTCCACTGTTCCCAGCGTTTTTACTCTGTTCCCACTCTTCCAACCATTCTCATTTTTTCCTACTATCCCCACTCTGCTCCCACTGTTCCCACTTTGTTCTCCGTGTTCCCACTGTTCCCACTCTGTTTCCCCTGTTCCCACTCTTCCACCCATTCAAATTTTTTCCTGCTATTCCCACTCTGTTCCCATTGTTTCCACTCTGTTCCCTCTGTCCCCACTCTTCCCACTGTTTTCATTGTTCCCACTCTGTCCCCACTGGTGTTTCAATGACACCATCTGCTGTGAGCTGCTAGAAGCAAGCATCTTTACCTTTCACACTTCATTCTTTCTCCAGTCCTTCTAGACTTTATAAATGAGATTTGTTAGATACCTGGAGTCATTTAATTCATCGCACTTATTTCTACTAAAACATACAATAATTGCATCACAGTCTCTCAAACACATTTGGTTTGTAAATTAATCTTTTAACCAAAGACACTGCAGCATTGTCACCATTACTAAAACACAAATATATAATATATACTGACTTTAGTCAAATAAACCAAGCTTTAATATGCACAGCCTATTCACAAGTAATTCAGCTGCCGAGAACAAACGCTCCAACGGCAGAGACGTTGCGGTCACAGAGATGTACGTGCTCTCCAACTTTGCCAGGCAAGAGTATTTTTTTTGTTTGTGCAGTGAATTTGCCCCTGTCGGCCACCATACAATGCAAGTCAATACGATATTCTGTCCAAGTTAAACATAATACAAGCAATGTAGCAATCGAAATTAGTATTCAAGCGGGTCACAAATATTCGAAAATCATGTCCCATCCCTAGTACAGACTGTGTTTGGGTTAGGGTCAGGGTACACGCTGTGTTAGGGTTAGGGTACAGGCTGTTTTAGGGTTAGGGTCAGGGTATAGGCTGTGTTAGGGTTAGGGTACAGGCTGTGTTAGGATCAGGGTACAGGCTGTGTTAGGATCAGGGTACAGGCTGTGTTAGGATCAGGTTACAGGCTGTTTTAGGGTTAGGATCAGGGTACAGGCTGTGTTAGGATCAGGGTACAGGCTGTGTTAGGATCAGGGTACAGGCTGTGTTAGGGTCAGGGTACAGGCCGTGTTCAGTGTTATCTGGATGTGCACATGGATGAGAACTTCCCCTGTTAGATAGTAAAGCAGCTGTGGTTTATTTCACAGTGCCTCTGCTGTTTGTTTAGTTGCTACAGTTTGGATGTTTATGGCTGTGCCTGTGGTGGACATTGTTTTTCTCAGGCCTGGTTTAAAAAAACAGAAAAGAAAGCCTGTGGTTTGTCTTTAAACATGATCTGCACAAACAGGAATAGATTTACAGTAGATCTTCTTTACAGAAAAAACATCAATAGCCAGTCCTGAAAGTGTGGAGCAACAGATTGTATTAGTGAGCCATTACTGCAGATGACCTCTGTGTGACCTCACTGTGCTCCTGTTAATCACTGGCTATGGCGTCAAACTGCACAACTGTGTTCCTGGAGGAGGTTTTGGGTGTATTTTGAAAGGGGAGGGGGTGGTTTTCCTGACAAACTTTATTTAGCTTATTCCCTAATTTTAACACAAGTACACAACACTATTTCTACTCCATACACTAAAAAAAAAGACTCATTACACTCGTTTTAATTCATGTGAGTGGAATTATCCCATACTCATGTGCTCTCACATCATCCATCCTTTTATTCATCTGCCTGTGACCACCAGAACAGTGTCATCACACTGTTGTTTTGTGTGTTTTTATGATACTGTGTCTCCTGTCAGATGTCTTTATCATCAGGGACTACTTTATCTGGGGGACTACTTTATCTGAGGGGGTACAGAGGTAAAGAAGTATTCAGAGAATGCCTTTCTGATAAATGTGACCTTTGACCTTTTGCAACGTTGATGATTTCGGTATATGTATATATGCGTCAGTGTGTGTAATATTATAATAATATATCCAGTATTGATTAAGTTATAATGTCTATGCTTGACACACACACACACACACACACACACACAGTGTTACAGAAGTTAATTTTGTGACTGTTGGTCGTAGGCAATAACACCAAGTATGAGAAGTGTAGAAATCTTAATCCTGCATCGTTTGGTACAAATGTGAAAGCTCTGTGACCCTCCATTGTTGAGTTATAACTCATAATGTGATTTTGACCTTTTGGTTAATTGTGGCTTTGATCATTGACCTTTACTCAAATTGCTTGCATCTGATGCGCATTAGCTATATGTATATGTCCATGTAATTTTATGATGATATCTCAATTATTCATTGAGTTATAGCATGATATGTCCCTGCACACACACACACACACACACACACACACACACACACACACACACACACGGTGATCTCTCCAAAACTATGTTGGGAGAAAAATTTTGTATCCATCCATCCATCCATCCATCCATCCATCCATCCATCCATCCATCCATCCATCCATCCATCCATCCATCCATCCATCCATCCATCCACCCATCCATTTATCCATCCATCCATCCATTTATCCATCCATCCATCCATTTATCCATCCATCCATCCATCCATTTATCCATCCATTTATCCATCCATCCATCCATTTATCCATCCATTTATCCATCCATCCATCATCCATCCATCCATCCATCCATCCATCCATCCATCCATCCATCCATCCATCCATCCATCCATCCATTCCCCTTACCATATACTTTTACTATCTGTGAGCAGATTGCATGTGTGAGTGCAGCCCTCGCAGCCATTTCTTCCACCTACTTCAGCTCAGATTCTGGAGTGAACTTATCTCCCATCAGCCACTTGGGCTTGTCTCACCATCTATTGCAGCATGTGATGTAGGGTGGTGCAATGTAGCTGGTTCTCCCTGGTGATGTTCCACTGCTTTGTACCCAAACACAACCTTCACATGGCTTCATGATGGGCTGGCAGCCTTATATCTGCTTGGCTTTGAGACTTCCACCATGGATTGTGAAAATACGACTTTGTCAGAACGCAGCAGAGTTTGTGCGTATCTGTGTTAGTGGTAGATAAAAGTCATTATGGCTCCTGTTACAGGTTGTAATCAGTTGACACACACACAACACCTCCTACTGATATAGTTCAGTCCTGTTTGGCTCCGTGGTGTCAACACTCCTCCAGGGAGCTGAAGATACCCAGAACTCCACATTCCTGAACGTAGAAACACTTCAGCCTCTGACAGCCCCCCCCTCACATGACCCAGTCCTTTCACCTGACCTCAAATATGTGAAGATCATGATCATGAGTTTGGAGCCAAAGCATATTTATCCTGGGTTTTTACTAATAACAGTGAGTTGTTTTATGAAGGCATAGCAACATTATAAGGCATTAAATAGTAGTTTTTTAAATAGGTGTTCAAAGTACTCACATTCTGTACTTAAGTACAAGTACAGCTACTTGTGTGGAAAACTGATTCAATTTCTTTAATGAAGTAAAAGTAAAAAAACCCTATAATTTCTCAATTGTAATAAAGTAAAAAGTAAAACTGCATTTTTTTTTGGCATGGATGAAATAAAACTTATTTAAGCATGAAAAACATGTCAACATTACCCGTGTTCTGTTCCAGTAGCAGCAAAGTAGGATAATACGACCAACCTGTTTAGTCATCTCAATGAAAGAGTTAATTAATAATGGATCAATAATGTAAAGTGCATTGAAAAGGCCTCTAGAAATATAATCCATTATTTAAAAAGGGGGGGGGGGTTGTTTTTTTCCGTCTGTTTTACGCTAAAACTAAAAAGCTACTGGACCAATTTTCTTGACATTTTCAGTAATAGATGCTGTAACATTTTGGACATTGATCTCATCTTTATTAAGTAAATGTCACAATATTTTAGTGCAAGATTCCCACTCACACTTCCCACTTGCTGTTAATGGGTCACACTATCTTAGTAAAAAGCACAATCATCCCTTTGCGATGCCAGCTGCTGTGCTTTGTGCAGTACAGAAGGTGAAACAGTTCCTGCTCACAGAGGAAGCAGCCTTATTTCCAGCTCTTTGAACATATTCTTCTACTGTCTGAAAAGAATTTTCCGGCTGCTTTTGTTTTGGTGACTGAGACGTCCCAGCAGACACAGCAGTCTGGCTACTGAGCAGTTTAGCCTCATCCAGTTACACAGTGGAACCAAAGGATTGTGGGTCAGGGATGTCCCCAGGTGGGTTTAGGTTCCTGCTGTGGTTAAGTGGAGCTTTGACTAGCGTTGGGTACCGAAAGGGTTTCAGTCGATACCGATACCAAATCAGTACTTTCAAAATGATATCGGTTCCTAAACAGTATTTAAATCTGTACTTTAAAAAGAAAAATAAATTAAATTACAATAAGATAAATAACCGTAACATCAAAATTTAACCAATGACTTACTGAACCAGTCTATCTGACAAACACATAAACTGTAAGACCACATCTCTGCTACAACTTACTGATCTTTTTTTTTACTTCCACGAAGGAGGTTATGTTTTACTGTGCATTTGTTTGTTTTTGTTTGTTTGTTTGTCAGCAAGATAACTCCAAAAGTTATGCATTGATTTTGATGAAACTTTCAGAGATGATTGATAATGCATCAAGGAAAAAAACATTACATTTTGAGCTATAAAGGTCAAAGGTCAATGTCACAGTGAAGGTCAACAGCTAAAACACATAAGTGGTGATATCTCAGAATCCAGACCAGATAGTATCACATATTTTTTTTACATTTACTTATCATCAGATGAGATAACACCGATAGCCTCGATGACGTCACGTTTTGACGTCATATGATGTCAAGCCAATGGTATATTTGCAATTTGTACAACTTTTACATTAAAGCAGGTTATTGACATATTTAGTTAAATCTGACAATATCTTGTGCTTCATATTTAACATTAGATCTAACATGTGGTCATTGTGCGACGTCGCATAATGTCAGAGTGACGTCATACGTGGTCAAATATTGAAGTGGACATATCTAAAAAACTGGACTGAGGATTTCTTTGAATTTTAAAATCCTCTAAGGGATTGTTAGTGACAGACAAAATAAATTGTTAACGAACACGGAACACAAGTTTACAAACGAGTTCCGATCATCTAGATCCAAACGTTGGCAGACTGGTGCTTGTTTGTAGTGGTCTGCATTCTCGGAGTGATCTAGTTATGATTATTATGATGATGATGAGGATTATTATTATTACCTCCGCCAAGTAGGTTATGTTTTTGCCAGAGTATGTCTGTTAGTTAGCGAGATAACTCAAAAATGTATAGACTGATTTTGATGAAATTTTCAGAGTAGGTTGGTAATGGGGAGATCTAGAAATGATTAGATTTTGGTGGTGATCCTATTATTCCACAGGTCATGTCACCAGTTGAAGAATTAGTTTTTAATTTAGTAAACACTGTGTGCTACCAAGTATTATATTTGACGACTGCAGAGGCTGATATTTGACGGCTGCAGAGGCTGATATTTGACGGCTGCAGAGGCTGATATTTGACGGCTGCAGAGGCTGATATTTGACGGCTGCAGAGGCTGATATTTGACGGCTGCAGAGGCTGATATTTGACGGCTGCAGAGGCTGATATTTGACGGCTGCAGAGGTAGATATTTATGACGGCTGCAGAGGCGGATATTTGAAGGCTGCAGAGGCTGATATTTGACGGCTGCAGAGGTAGATATTTATGACGGCTGCAGAGGCGGATATTTGAAGGCTGCAGAGGCTGATATTTGAAGGCTGCAGAGGCTGATATTTGACGGCTGCAGAGGCTGATATTTAATGGCTGCAGAGGCTGATATTTGACGGCTGCAGAGGCTGATCTTTGACGGCTGCAGAGACTGATATTTGACGGCTGCAGAGGCTGATATTTGACGGCTGCAGAGGCTGATATTTGACGGCTGCAGAGGCTGATATTTGACGGCTGCAGAGGCTGATCTTTGACGGCTGCAGAGACTGATATTTGACGGCTGCAGAGGCTGATTTATTGCTGCATTGGGCCTATCCAGGTTGTGGGACAGAGACAGATGAAGTGTAAAACTTGGGAGGAGCAGCAGCACTCATTTCTTGCTCAATTGATGTTTTTGCAGATGAATGTGCTGAATAATATTTCCTGGGGCTGGGAGGGGCCGGGGGTACGTTGTGTAACTGCTCCAGCTTTTCATGTGTGAATCATGCTAAGTGCAGCTCACACCAAACCACAGCAAAGGAGGCTGATGACGAGTTGCAAAAGCCTCCAGCTGTAAGTGGCTTCTCATTAGGTTGGACACGCCCCCCCTGGCTTCATTCATTATGTTGGACATGCCCCCCCGGCTTCATTCATTATCTTGGACACGCCCCCCTGGCTTCATTCATTATGTTGGACACGCCCCCCCCCCCCCCTGGCTTCATTCAATAGGTTGGACACGCCCCCCCTGGCTTCATTCATTATGTTGGACACACCCCCCCCGGCTTCATTCATTATGTTGGACACACCCCCCTGGCTTAATTCATTAGGTTGGACACGCCCCCCCGGCTTCATTCATTAGGTTGGACACGCCCCCCTGGCTTCATTCATTAGGTTGGACACGCCCCCCCCTGGCTTCATTCATTAGGTTGGACACGCCCCCCCCTGGCTTCATTCATTAGGTTGGACACGCCCCCCCTGGCTTCATTCATTAGGTTGGACACGCCCCCCCTGGCTTCATTCATTAGGTTGGACACGCCCCCTGGTCTTTACATATTAAGCTGAACACGCCCCCTGGGCTTTGAGCATTAAGTTGGAAACACCTCAGAGCTCTAAAGTGTGACCAATTTGATCACACATGCGACTAAATTTCTCAAAAGTGCCACTAAAAAAAATTTGAGGCCGCAACGGTGCGACCAGATTTTAGGCGAAAAAGTCTGCAACTCTATATGAAATGGAAGTCACTATTTGCATGTTAGTTCATGCAGATGGGTGTGGTTTGGGTTGTACATCACTGAGTACATTCTAATAAAGTTCTAATTAGTTGTCAATACATACACTTGCATCAGCTAATCACTGATTATCCATTGGATGGTGTACTTAAACCAAAAACACATCAGAACTTTCTGGGCAGAGGAGTGGTGACCAACTGCGAGTACGTTCTAATAACGTTCTAAGTAATCTAATAGTTGCACTTGCATCAGCTATATGCTAACAGATATTTGCTAACGGCTATCCTCTGAAGCACACGCATCACACACACTCATACTGAATGACATAAAACATCTGAGGGTCATGTGATTGTAATGGAGGATAAGATCTAACATATGGAGCTGTTCACATTTTCAGATATTGAAATATTCAGTTCGGAGCCTTTAAGCACTTGCACTTTTAATTTAAAATTTTTTTCTTTTTCTTTTCCTTTTTTTTAAATATATCTCGAGATGTTTTAAGTGTAAATTTCAGCTTAGTGAAGCAGTTTAAGCAATAGCACTTTTCAGTCGGTTCTAATCTTTCTTGTAGAGCTGTGCTCCAAATAAAGAATTTTGTTATTAAAATTGTTGATTAATCATTTACAAATTAATATTGTCTGTATGGACAATGATTAAAACAAGCTAAAAAGTGAACATGTAAAAACAGAAGAGAAAAAAGAAAAGATAAAAATAGTCTGCTGTTAGCCTGAAGGCACCGTCACACAAAACGTGTCAAAAAGTACAAGTCATCATTGACCTTGAGCGAGGTCTTCATTAGAGGCATGTGTGGTGTGAATATGGTGATCCTCCATCAAAGCTGTCAAAAGTTACTGAGAGTACAGTGTTCCCGGACGGACGGATGGACAGACGGATGAATGAATGGATGGAGAAACAGCATTTCTATGTCCCCCACTGGGGCAAAGGTGGACAATAAGGGAAAAGCAAAAAAGAAAAGAATGAGACCTGTATCGACTTTTATTGAGCTGTATCGACCTTTATCGACCTGTATCGACCTTTATCGACCTTTATTGACCTGTATTGACCTTTATTGACCTGTATTGACCTTTATCGACCTTTATCGACCTGTATCGACCTTTATTGACCTGTATTGACCTTTATTGACCTGTATTGACCTTTATCGATCTTTATCGACCTGTATCGACCTTTATCGACCTGTATCGATCTTTATCGACCTTTATCGACCTGTATCGACCTTTATCGACCTGTATCGACCTTTATTGACCTGTATCGACCTTTATCGACCTGTATCGACCTTTATTGACCTGTATCGACCTTTATCGATCTGTATCGACCTTTATTGACCTGTATCGACCTTTATCGACCTGTATCGACCTTTATTGACTTGTATCGACCTTTATCGACCTGTATCGACCTTTATTGACTTGTATCGACCTTTATTGACCTGTATCGACCTTTATTGACTTGTATCGACCTTTATTGACCTGTGTCGACCTTTATTGACTTGTATCGACCTTTATTGACCTGTATCGACCTTTATCGACCTGTATCGACCTTTATTGACCTGTATCGACCTTTATCGATCTGTATCGACCTTTATCGACCTGTATCGACCTTTATCGACCTGTATCGACCTTTATTGACTTGTATCGACCTGTATCGACCTTTATTGACTTGTATCGACCTTTATTGACCTGTATCGACCTTTATCGACCTGTATCGACCTTTATCGACCTGTATCGACCTTTATTGACCTGTATCGACCTTTATTGACCTGTATCGACCTTTATTGACTTGTATCGACCTTTATTGACCTGTATCGACCTTTATTGACTTGTATCGACCTTTATTGACCTGTATCGACCTTTATTGACTTGTATCGACCTTTATTGACCTGTGTCGACCTTTATTGACTTGTATCGACCTTTATTGACCTGTATCGACCTTTATCGACCTGTATCGACCTTTATTGACCTGTATCGACCTTTATCGATCTGTATCGACCTTTATCGACCTGTATCGACCTTTATCGACCTGTATCGACCTTTATTGACTTGTATCGACCTGTATCGACCTTTATTGACTTGTATCGACCTTTATTGACCTGTATCGACCTTTATCGACCTGTATCGACCTTTATCGACCTGTATCGACCTTTATTGACCTGTATCGACCTTTATTGACCTGTATCGACCTTTATAGACCTGTATTGACCTTTATCGATCTTTATTGACTTGAATTGACCTTTATTGACCTGTATCGACCTTTATCAATCTTTATTGACCTGAATTGACCTTTATTGACCTGTATCGACCTATATTGACCTGTATCGATCTTTATCGGTCATCAACACCAGCTGAAGGAATAAAAAGGGAAAAAAATGGTATCAGCTCCAAAAACATTATTTCAGTCGATCTCATGTGTGTGTGAGCTGTCATTAGCCACATTTACATGATGTTTTTTAATTCTGGAGTATTTATTCAGAATAAAATAATTCAGAATTAAAGCTATTTCCTTTGTGTTTACATGGAAATGTTGATTCTGAATAATGGTTTCCATTGAAACAGGTGTATTCCACTCTAGTTAATTGGTCGTTCAGAGTTGGAAGCACAGAGGGTTCTGATTGGACAGGACGGTCGCTTAATGTCTGGATGTCTACTAGAATTCCGTCCACTTCCTGTTGTGCATTGGTTTATTTTTGTGATAATTATGAGGCAGCAGCTCGACCCAATCAACCATAGGAATCAACAACCTAATGCCCACAGTGCAATATCAGAGCAATTATTGAATTCAGAATTAAGAGCAGATTAAACCAGTGAATTCAGTTTAATTGTGAATTATCATTTTCAACTGGAATTAAGTGTTTACATGGTTCATCTGAAAGAGGAATTAACTTTTATTCTGAATTAAACAGAAATAAAAGCTCCCATGTAAACAGGTCTACTGTGGGGTAGGTGTAGTACTGTAATGTTGGGGGGGGGGGGTCCCTGCTCATGGAAGCATAAATACTGCAGCCTCTGCATTCTAACTGAAGGAACACTGTGTTACTGAGACTGTGCAACTGCTGTGTGTCTGTGCATCTGTCTGTCTGTCTGTGCATCTGTCTGTCTGTGCGTCTGTGCATCTGTCTATCTGTGTGTCTGTCTCTGTGTGTCTGTGCATCTGTTTGTCTGTGTGTTTACATCTGTTTGTCTGTCTGTGCATCTGTCTGTCTGTGCATCTGTCTGTGTGTGTGTCTGTCTGTGTATCTGCATCTGTCTGTCTGTGCATCTGTCTGTCTGTATCTGTGTGTCTGCATCTGTCTGTCTGTCTGTGCGTCTTCATCTGTCTGACTGTGTGTCTGTCTGTGCATCTGTCTGTCTGTGTGTCTGTGCATCTGTCTGTCTGTATCTGTGTGTCTGCATCTGTCTCTGTGTTTCTGTGCATCTGTCTGTATATCTGTGCATCTGTCTGTCTGTCTGTCTGTGTGACCAGGGCTGGTTGCTGCTCCTGCCCTTGGATTTCACTGTGGAACATTTTGGATTAATGGTGGGTGGAGGGCACAGTGGAGAGTGGCAAAGTGACCCCCACTATCACTGGAACACTGTTCAGTAAGGCTCAGCTGACCCTGGCTTTTCTCTGGGTTGATTATTACAGTGAAGGAGAGTGATCACCAAAGCAGCTCCTGAAACGTGGGATCACCTGAAGGAGATCCCTGAGGTGTGCCATGTTCAGTGTTCCTGTTTTGTCTTTGTATGAAAAGTGGACAGAAGGCTACTGAGACACCTGAATGCATCACAGCCCAATATGATGTCAAGGACCCCCCCCCCCATGTAAAACATTTACCTTCTGTCAATGGAAAACTGTATGAAAATGTTTACATTTATGAACTGCAGGATGATCAGATGAGATTGGCAGGAATTCGGTACAGGGGGTTGGAGGGCGGGGGGGTTTCTCACTGATGTTAATCCATAGGTACTTTACTTTCCCAGCTGCTCCTCTCCTTTCCCATCCTCTTTCCTTTAGAACACATTGCCTCCATCTCACTTCTATCCTGGTGCAATCTAAAACCATGTTCATTTCACACATCAGACAGATTTTTAGGGGGAAAAAATCTAAATGAGAGTCAAAGAAATTAACTTTTAGGAACAAACTGGAGCAGTGTTTACATGGAAAACCTTCTGAGTGACTAAAGCCATATTTCCACGACATGGTATCGACTCTGCTCGACTCTACTCATCTCTACGCTTTGGCTCAGTTAGTAGAGCGGGTCGTCCAATGACTGAAAGGTCAGTGGTTCTCATTCCGGCTCTGGCTGTCCACATGTTGAGGTGTCCTTGGGCAAGATGTTGTACCCTAAATTAGGCTCCCAGTAGGTCTGGCAGAACCTACTGGTGTGTGAATGGGTGAATGTGAGGATAATGTAAAGCGTTTTGACCACCATGAAGGTGGAAAAGAACTATAGAAATGCAGTCCATTTTCCATTGACTTGACTGTACTCGACTATTTGATTCTACTTGAGTTAATAATCTAGTTTTTTTTGTTTTTTTTTAAATAGCAGTCTCATGTTGATAACGCAGTGATGCAGAGACGAGTCCACCAATCAGTGTCTACGCTGATGACACCTCACGTTACAGTATCACTGGAACCTCAGCGGAGTAGGTACCAAAAATCTAGGACCAGGTACCGTGGCACTGGGTCCTTTTTCATAGTGGAAACACCCCAAAGCCAGTAGAGTCAGGTAGAAGTGGGTAGAAATGAATACTAGTGGAAACATGGCTTTAGAGAGAGATTTGAAAAGCTGTTCTACTGGTGCAGTGTTGAGTCTAACAACAGGAAGTTCAGTGTGCGTTTAAATGCACCTTGGAGGATGTGAAATCTATGCTCACATGTGTAAACAAGGTTGTTTTTGTCCTTGTTTTTCCTGTTATAGCTTATAAAGAACTATAATGTAGCGTCATGTTAATGTCATCAAAAGAAATGCTCTTTCTTCAGGCTTCAGTTGGAAGCAGCAGCGTTATGGAAAGACATACTAGGTGATTTTCTGAATTGAACTTTCTGTCCCATAGGTTTAACCTCAAACATTTTTGTATGAACTAAACCACAAAATACATTGTAAAAAATGAAATGATATTTTCCATGTGTCTTTGCATTATAACACACAAACATATTTAAAATATTATATTTTCAAACTTTTCTGGGTTTCTGAGTCATAGAATTCAGCCAAATGATCATCTCTCCACTGAGCAAAATTACAGATTTATCGAATATAAAACAAATGAAAATAGTCAGTAAGTTTTATGCTAACATAATCATTTATCTGTCTACTTTACCCTTAATATAAGAAATATGAAAACATTTATTTTAATTATTTATAAAATAGCATCACCTATATATAAAATAGTAATTACTTTTCTCCCCTAGTTCAACCCCGTAACAGGATATCAATCAGACCTATTTAAAAATAATAATAATAATAATAATAATAATAATAATAATAATAATAATAATTAATAATAATAATGGTTTAGTCCAACTTCCTAAGCACCCAGGAAGTGACATGACTGACACTCAAACTGTAAAGACAGGTCAGTATTACCATACATTCTTACCTATATTTAATTGTTTCTATCATCAGATTGACATTGTTGAGCTCAACCTTTCAATACTGTTACAAGCATAAATTATTAATTGTATTTCTTGTTATCCTCGTCCTTTCTAATGCTCCATACCCTAGATAATGTGAATCTATGGATATTTTTAGCTAAAATCTTTGATATTCAACCCCATAACTAAAAAACACTGTTATGGCAATGAGTCAATGTTATGACGTTGAAGGTTGGACTGTGCTTATGTCAGCCACCAATGTGCACCTACAGTAGTTCAGAGAATCAACCATATACTATACATATATATAGCGTGTGTGTGTATTGGTCTGTGGTCTTGGGCTCTGTTGTTTAGATGTGTCACCCTGGGTCTTACTCACTAAGTTGTGCATTATATAAGCAGCACATCTTCAAAGCTCTAGTCCAAACACAGGCCTGAGGCTCACAGGCTGCTTCTAACCATGTGTTGACATTCACAAACAACAAACTCTAGCCTGTGATGGATGATTCACAGCAGGTTAGTTTGCTAATGCGCTGCTAGAGCTGAGATGGAACCAAATACCTGCCAAATGAATTAATGATACAACCATATATCAGCCAGGTCATATATTGGGCCAATATTTTCTTCTTTTTTTTTTTTTGGCTGTTGCGTTGGCGTTTTTTTCCTGCCATGATTTACCGACTTATGAAGGAAAAATAGGGAAAGAAAGAGAAAAGGGGGGGAGAAAACAAACCCAAACAATATTACCTTGTTAACAGCATCACAATATTGTATCGCGATCGTAGTGATTTGTATCATATCAACAGTTTCCTGTGAATACACAGACCCCTAGTTAAAATATTATTCATTCATCAGTCATTATTTCTACTTTTATTGAAATGTTTTTGTTTTTTACTTTCACCATCCTATATGGAGGACTGAACCTGTCGTGATAAAAATATAAAAACAAATATAAAAATGGTTTGATAAAACCATTTAGGAACCATTTATTTATATATTTCTTGTTTCATTTTTATCCCAACATTTATTTCTGCATTGCTTTATACTGTATTTACATTTTCTTCAGTATTCCCCTTTTACTTTTTTCCTCTATTTATTTTTGTATCGCATATTTATTCCTATCACCTGCTTATCTCTACCTTTACATGGTACAGAATGAGACAGTAGTGGACGAGCAGCTGCTGTTTGTTGCTCAGTTTGAGCTCAAGTGTCCTGTGTGGAAGTGGGCAGAAGCACACTGTGCAATGACATTTTTATTTATACTCAGTTCAGGGTTGAGTTGAGGACTGGGTGACTCACACAACAAATGGACACAAGTGTAACCGCACAAGTTTGGATTCTTTATACTGATAAGACATCAAGTCTAAGCCTTTGTTTTTTCAACCAACGACTAGAACTTCCTGTTGTTTCTATTAAAGTACGTTTCAAGGAGCTCTGTCATCAGCTTGGATGATCCATTACAGAGTTACAAGTACAGACAAAAAGAACAATTTTAATGAGGAGACTCTTCTTTTTTTCCCAAATGAGTCACAAGTGAGGACATGTGTGTGTCCGGACAGTCCGGTTTTAAAGCCGTCTGTCCGGACAAAATGAGGACATATGATCACCCTCAACATTTTAGACCAGATACTACTTGTGATGTTTGAGTTTATTTTTGTGATGATTACAAAGCAGCAGCTGGACCCAATCAACCATAGGAATCAATAAACTAATGCCTGTGGCAGAATATGTGTGTCAACACCAAATATGTGCGTCATCAACGCCAAATATGTGTCATCAACACCAAATATGTATGTCATCAACGCCAAATATATGCGTCATAAACACCAAATATATGTGTCATCAACGCCAAATATGTGCGTCATCAACACCAAATATATGCGTCATCAACGCCAAATATATGCGTCATCAACACCAAATATGTGCGTCATCAACACCAAATATGTATGTCATCAACGCCAAATATGTGCGTCATCAACGCCAAATATATGCGTCATCAACACCAAATATGTGTGTCATCAACGCCAAATATGTGCGTCATCAACGCCAAATATATGCGTCATCAACACCAAATATGTGCGTCATCAACACCAAATATGTATGTCATCAACGCCAAATATGTGCGTCATCAACGCCAAATATGTGCGTCATGGTGACAAGACCAGGAGCATGTGCAGGACAAGACAAATAATGTTAAAGAGGAATGAAGATTGGAATAAACCAGTTCCTTTATTCAGTTTAATTGTGAATTATCCTTTCTAATTGGAATTAGGTGTTTAAATGACTCACCTGAAAGAGGAATAAACCGTTATTCTGAATTAAACACGAATAGAAACTCCCATGTAAACAGGGCTTATGAGAATGTCCTGTTTTCAGTAACCAACAGTGCTGGGTAAGTTACTTTGAAAATTACTAGTTACTTTCCCAAAAAAGTAATTGCGTTACTAACTGCATTACTCCATTAGCAAAGAATTAGTTACTAGAAAATGTATTTAAAAATGTCAAAGAAACGAAAAAACAGTTAAATTCATTACTTTGTATGTGATTTAAGATACTTCCTTAAAAACAATATCAAAGATCTTTATGAGCTATTATCAATGGTAAAAGTTAAGCAACCTGTAATAGATTATAAACAGGAAATATATTTTAAATACTGAAAATTTTATATTTGTTGAAAGTTACTTGAATTTGTTCAAAATGTTAATATTCTTTAAATTTACATTTAAGTATACGGGTGAACAGGTAGTGATAAAATAATGATGTTTGTAAATTCTTATTCTATTATTATTATTAGTGAAAAAAACAATACAATGATTATTCTTCTATTATACATTTATCTACTGAATTCTCATGAACAACACAACTTATGTTACAATCATTTGAAGTGTTTACACCCTTTATATTAAGGCACAGAAACTTGCTTAGAAAAGAAATTAGTGATGAGAAAAGCAAATATTAATAGTGTAATTGTTATTTTTAACAAACGGGCCTCAAATGCAACCTTGTGACTTGGTGCTGCCATCAACTGTGTGTGTTTGACTTGTGTGTGTGTGTGTGTGTGTGTGTTTAACAAGACAGTTGAGACCCCACCTATCCAACTTCTTAGCAAATCCTGATCGATTATGTTATTATGAATGCAGCCACCCTGAGCTGAATGTGAGTTTGGTGCAGACATATGCGGCACTGACGTGTTGCCAAAACTCCCAGTTGTTGTCTGTACCCGGGGCACACTTGTGCCCCAATTCATCAAATTGAAACGCATCACATTATTTCCTGAGTAACGGTAAAAGTGATACAGTTATGGATAAAGTAATTAAGTAATTACTCCGTTACTGGAAATGTGGCTGCGTTGGTAACGTTGTTAGACTCTAACGCCGTTATTCTCAGCACTGGTAACCAAAGCAGTTAAACACTGACATTCTATTTTTGGCACCTCTTTAAGAAATCAAAACTTATCTAATCTAACTTCAAATGAGTCCATCTTTATGTGGTTTCCATTATGTAACCACTAACCAAAGGAATGTATTGACATCCAATCAGGAAGTGCTTTTTAAAGTCGCACATATGACCTGGCCTGTTGAACTGGTTTAGTGTCTAGAGACAGTAGCAGTAGGAAATAAAATGCATGGATTGTCACAACTCACTATGTTTTACAAGGAAAATGTTTTCTTGTTTTATGCCCAAGGCTCTTGTTGACTCAGATCGTACACTGGTCGCATTAACACACAGTCCTTTATCCATTCCTGTCATTTTTGCAATTAATAAATAATGTAGGTTTGGAAACACTCTTGGTAAATACCCTGTGCAGGTGAACACAACCAGTCATCATGAATCACTTGTCAAAAGGTGTTTATTGTCATGTTCTCCACCTGTTTACAGATGCATTTGCAGTTGTGAGTCGACCCACCGTCAACAGAGGGAGGGGTGTGTCTGCAAAAACCACCTGACCCTCTGAGAGCCTCCACCTGTACGCCCTCCTTCTAAGGATCCACTTGAAGCTCTAACTAACACCGTCATCTGGCACCATGGAGGGAGTAGCAGTGGACAACCTGATCGACTTCGACGTCCCCTCCGAGACAGCGGCACTCAGTGTGGACGGAGGCCAACACCAAGGACACTCGGACATTTTTTCCCCTGGCGTCCACCATGAGCCGTTACTGCCTGAACCCATGGCCCCCACCAAGCCCAGCTCCCACCACCACCACCACCATCACCACCATCACCATGGTCAAGAAGAGGGCGACAGCGACGCTACAGAATCGGCAGACAGCGAGAACGACATGGACCCGCCGTCTCACATGTGGGATCTAAGGCGGTCTTCGTCCTCGTCCGCTCACAGTGGGGAAGACGCCGACGCTGAGACTGTGGAGAGGAGGCAGTTCATGAAGGCTTACGTGGAGAAGATCTTTCACGGAAAGTAAGGATAACTTGTCTTCTCTGTCTTTTTGTTTTACTCACAGACATTGGAGAGGAAGTTGTATTCACAAGAAAATCTCATTACAAGAGATTGCATCAGTGCCAAAGGGCCTGTACATAGACACAGCCCCAAAGGGAAGTTCCACTGTTTTATTATCATAAAAGTTTGAGTTGTTTGCTTTGATTATTTTTTTTAACCTTGGTTTATCCTGGGAAAGTCTATTCAGTATCTACGATGAAAAAGAACCACAACCAAAGTACGTGCACACAGACACCAACCACAACCAACAAAATACACCGATCTAAACCCCAATTTAAAACAGTTTATCCTGCGTCATTAGAATAAAAAAACCCAAAACATTAATGTGCCAATAATCACGATGTCTTAAAATGTATATAGGACTAAAAGTGCCAAAATTAAATAAATAAATACACCATTAAATGATTAATTAAATATGTCATTAATGAATTAAAATGGAATTAAATACATAAATGTGTTATTAAATGTGTCAATAACTCATTAAAATACCAATTAATTTGAGGTAAAAAACAACAAACAAACAAAAAACTCCATATTATTAATGGACTAATTAATTAATGAATTAATTAATTATTTCAGGGTCCTTGTGTTGCAGTGGATCATGAATTTATTTTATCTGTCAACCTCGTCCATCACAGTCAGTGGGCGGCTCTTAACAGCTGATTGGTTCCCCTGCACATCCAGTCCAGTCAAGTGGATTCCAGATAAAAGATTAATGCAGAACTTGTGAACACATTCTCATACACTGGGTGACCTTTAACCTCTACATTTGTTTGGATACTTTAGGAAATTAAACTTTATTGACAACTGCTGAAAATTTAAATTTCACTCCGACACTCCAAATGGAGTGGATTTGACTAGATTCACATTAGCTCCGCTCACTGACTGTGATGGACGAGGTTGACAGATAAAATAAATTAATGATCCACTACAACACAAGGACCATGAAATAATTAATCAATGAAATAATAATGTATGATTTTTATCTGAAATTAATTGGTTACTTTAAAGAATTAATGACACATTTATGGATTTGATTCTGATTTTAATTAATGACATTTAATTAATTAATTAATTATTATTATTATTATTATTGTATGTATTTATTTATTTATGTATTTATGCATTTATTCATTTCATTTTGGCACTTTTAGTCCTCCATATAATGAACGCTTGTCCATCTGTTTACTTCACTACCTATATATATATATATATATATATATAAACCCTATAAAACTGATATATATGGGGTTTGTCATGATACATTGTACAATGAAATGTGTCCTCTGCATTTAACCCATCCTTCATGCCTTTGGGGCACCTGTAAGGAGCAGTGGGCACCCATGGGCGGCACCCAGGGACCCATCTCCTGCTGTCGAGCCAGGCTAATGATCAGAATCACCTAGTTGGAGGATTTTACCCTAACAAACATATTTTTGGGAGCAGACAAGAAATTATTTCAGAAAAAAAGAACAATATTTTATTGTAATATATGAAAATGTTCTTTTTCTAGCTAGTCCCAGCAGGTGCAGAAATGGTTAGTTGTAGGGACATCCTGATCATGTTTTTTTGCCCTTGAGTCAGAGTCTGAGTCATTTGACTGTCCTGATACAATACTTCTATAAAACATTATGAAATGAACTATGAGCAAAGAATAAGATCCAGGATGTCCCCTATTTGTATTTTTTTTCCACCAACATCGATGCGGCAGGTTGAATTACAGTCTCAAGTCAGAACAACACAGAAATAGAATTAAATGTTATTCACAGGAGGAATATAGTGCAACATTAAAGAAACTGTTGTGTGTTTGTGTGTGTGGTCTGTGAAGACACAGACCTGGATTATTATTATTATTATTACTAATAATAATAATAATAATAAACTTTATTTATATTGCACCTTTCATACAAAACTGTAGCCCAAAGTGCTTCACATTGATTTAAAAATTTAAATCAAATTTTAAGACAAGGATGAAATAAGAAATACATTGAGATTTGATTGCATTATAAAATTACAAAAGTACAAGATTGTAAACGGTAGTTAAAAAATGCTATTTAGTTCTTGTTTAATTTTAATCACTACTTAATAAATAATAATAAATATATCTGTATTATTTATCCGATACCTTTTTGGAACAACTTCTGAGTCCGGATTGAGTCCTCAGTTACATGATTGGTGCCAATTTCCAATCACGTGATCAGATTGGGACAACCCTAGTTAGTTGTGTATAAAAAAGACAAATTAAAAAAAATGTTTTAAGGGGTCTCTAAGGGTTAAACTCATACTATGTAGAAACTATTTGAAACTTTGGCTTGAACAAATCTATAAACTCCCGAAGCCTGTGCTGCTGGGGACGCTGGATTCCAGCTCCATCCTGTGGTTGAGTTTGGGACTGTGGTCTGGATGCGTGCCACCACCCACCACGGTATGGGCCCTGGGGATGAGCTGGTGGATGAAGGTGCCCTTCAGCTGCTTCATCTTATCACAGAGAGTGCTAAGTATTAGTCTAATCCAGACCTGAACATCCTATCTGCATTCAGCTTTGTGACTTTCATACAGTCCAACCTTGATGCTGCCCTGCTAGTTTTTCTAGATGCATCCACCCATTTTTATAATCAGGTTTCTATGTCCAATCACAGTGTGGTATCCTAGGAACAACTTGACAGACTTACAGAAACAGACTTACAAAAACTTTACAGATATTCAACTTATTGCCTTAGTCTGGCTAATATCGAAGATTTAAAAGCCATATTTACACCTTAGTCTTACTGTAGTTGAACTGAACTGGAGTTTGGTGCCAGATAATGCAGTCTTAAGTCGAGCTTTTCCAGCATGTTTATGCAAACTGCAGTTAGCTGGACTATTGATGGGCCTGGACACGCCCTTTTCAGGAAATGACCGGAGTCACGTCATGACAATAATGCATTAGCAGAAGAAGACAATAAGGAACAATGAAAAAGTGTACAGCTTATGTGTTCCACTATCAGGGTGTACAGTCTGTACCAAATGTCTACTACATCTGCTTCAAATCTGCAGTGTTTGTTACCTCCACCAGCAGAGGTTATGTAATCACTGGGGTTTGTTAGTCTGTCTGTCTGTAACTCAAAAAGTAATTGACGGATTTCAACAATATTTTTACCGAATGTCCGGAAGGACAAAAGTAACAAGTGATTAGATTTTGGGGATGATCCGGATCACCATCTGGATCCATGATTTTTTCATTTATTTATTTTTTAAATATTGGACAAAAATAGTTCTAACTCAGTATATAAAACTGGTGGAGATCTGTACTCTAACACTGCTTTTGTACTAATTGTTCACTAATTGTCAATTGAAAGAATGTCAACACAAAAGGGCGTGTAGCACCACCTGGTGTTTTGGAGTTGAACATCACTTCACTCAATAATTGACTTCTCGTGCTGCACAGAATCTCCAGTTAAAGGTAGGGTAGGGGATCTTGGGAAAAATGGTTCCTTCAAGTTGTATTTTGAAAGTATACACACTAGGGCTGCAATGATTAATCGACGTCGACAATAATTGAATGAATGAATTCCATTGTTTGAAATAGGGCTGGGCCATATTAATATCACCATAAATTAGGAAGTTTAACCTCCATAATGATAAATGTACGATGAATGGGGCGACTTGACCACACACAGTTCATTTAGGGGGGGGGGGGGTGATATGTACCTTTTGTTCCATAACTGGGCACGCACACATGTTTGTGTCCATACCTGTAGGTTAGTTTATGTCTTTTAATCCTCTGATTTGGTACCAGGGCAGTGCAGTCTGTGCCGCCCCGAAGTGAAAAACTTTATGGGACAGATGTCACATTTCTTTTCGAACATGTACAATAGGACTCGCATAGTTATGTCTGTGTCAGCCACTTCTGCATTTGAGCCATCAATGATTCCCTCATCGTCTGCTTCCCTTCTGTTCAGACTGGATGGGTGGAGTCATGGGTGGAGTCATGTGACTGGATGGGTGGAGTCATTTGACTATACATGGAAAAAGTTATCAAGGGAGACCAAAACTCTAATATGTAGGTCAAATGATAGAGGACCGGTGGAAGCTAAAAGTTGGACGAAATGTAACTTTGTCAACATAAAAAAAAAAAAATACCCAAAGTTTTGGAAGGCCTTTACTTCAGAACTATTATAGATATCAGTCTAACTCTTGGTATTATTTCAAAGGTCCATAAGAGGAACCTATAATATTTTTGGAGAATTTTCTGAGAGGGTGATCTGGGAAATTTCAGTTTTTATGGATGCTTTGACATGGAATGACCCATATTCAGTTGGACACAGATTATGATGCAAGTACAGTGGCTGTATCTGACTGACCCCAATGGCTCATGTTGTCTTATTTCTATCTTTTCTCTGTAAAACGTGTCCCTTTTTTACCTTGTTTTTTGTTTGTTTTTGACATTACATTGACAGCAAATTCATTCTGGGCTTTTTCCTTCCTTTACTCAGACAGATGTTTAGGTTTGTTGTGGAGCACGGCTTTGTGTTTGTCAGCTTTCTGTGGTGCCGACAGTTTGGTCTGACTCAGTGTGTTCAGTCCTTCTCAGCTCAACACTGATCCTTTTTCATCACCCAGAATGACTGCAGACATTTCCCCTGGCTCTGACACCCATACGTCACCAGGAGAAGGTCCTAGGGGACGCTGGTCTGACTGACACATGGATATTTGATAGATCCAATGTGAAGGGTGAGACGCTAAAATGGCGAGCCATAAATATCAGGGAAACTTTGTCTATACCTTCACAGAATCTTTTAGGACATTTTGCATCTGACCTTGTTTGAGTATCACTTTCATGTCTGAGGTCAGTGGTCCACAGCTGGAGCTTTAACACAGTAGCTAGTATTCGAAAATTACAACAAAGACCACAGATATAAGTATTAACCCTTTAAACTTCCAAGGGCCCACATATAGGGCTCGCAGATGACCCAATCACCCAAACCTGTCCCAAATGTCACATCACCTAATCTATTTGGACAACGGACATTCTCACACATGGGAAGATATCAGCCACTTTCAGATAAAATATCCACAGCAGATGCAATCACTCATTTGTTCAAAATATAAATGACAAACAGCAGGTCTGAACTTTTATGTCCCATATTCCAAAAAATGCAGTCATAGTTAAACAAAAACATCCAAAACAAGCAAAAAAAATTGTCCAAATGTAGCCCAAAACACATGAACACATGAATAAATACACATAGGCTGTTGCATCATTTAACAGGACCCGCCTCCAATATCACAGTTTTCATCTTAATATTTTCACTTATCACCAATTGCATGTTTGCAAAATGGTTCAAGAACAGTATTCAATTGACTTTATTAAGAAATTTAGGCGAAATTAAGTGGAAGTTAAAATTGTTAATGTAATGTTTTTTATAAATGTATGATTCTTGGGTTTTGAGTCTTGAGATAAAGCTGTAATAGAAGAATCTCTACCCAAGAAGTTACAGTCCCCTGTGGAATGCATGGGGGATGGTAATAATAATAATAATAATAATAATAATAATAATAATAATAATAATCTTTATTCATACAGCACCTTTCAAGAACATAAAAGTCACAAGGTGCTTTACAAAAGAAATACAAGTAATAAGATAAAACAGCATAAAAGGCATAAAACATACAGTAAAAGCAGGAAACAACATAAAAACAGGCACAGACCAACAATGATAAAAACAACAATTCAAACAAAGGCCAGTTTAAAAAGTTGGTACAGTAAGGACAACAATGGAGAAGAGGATGACACCCCCAGTGGTCCCTCTCTTCATGTTGTGGTTCATATCTTCACGGTTGTGGTCCATTTCTACACGATTGTGGTCTATATCTTCACAGTTGTAGTCCATATCTTCACAGTTGTGGTCCATATCTTCATGGTTGTAGTCCATCTATTCACAGTTGTGGTCCATATCTTCACGTTGTGGTCCATATCTTCACGGTTGCGGTCACATCTTCTCTGGGTGTTGTTGTACTTCTTCTACTATGTCTTCTTCAAATTAGAGGTCTGCGCAGGACTAATTAGTTTTTCATCCCGCACACTTCCGCAAGTTTCTGTCCTGCTCCCGTCCACACCTGCAGATATTCAAGCTGCTCTACAGAAACGCAGAGAGCTGTGTCCGTATTAACGGCACGGACTCCAACTGGTTTACCATCTCCAGTGGCGTTCATCAGGGCTGCGTGGCTGCTCCTGACCTTTTTAATTGCATCATTGACCACCTGATGTCCAGGGTCTGCGAGCGCGTTCCCGGAGTGTCCTTCGGCAACTACCACTTGACCGACCTGGAGTACGCTGACGACACCATCCTGCTCAGCACAACCTACAGTCAGCTGAGAGACGCTTTGGGCATTTACAGTGAGGAGGCAGCACGGCTTGGTCTCCAAGTGAGCTGGACCAAAACCAAGTTCATGTACGTTGGGGATGGACCAGACCCACCTCCCATGCAAATTGGAAGCAACACTGTAGAGCCTGTCAAGAACTTTGTGTACCTGGGGTCCATGGTGACTGACAACGGGGACCTAAAACCTGAGATCGATCGCAGATGAGCCCTGGCAACATCCGCTCTGCAGTCTCTCTGGAAACCACTCTGGCGGTACCAGACCATCTCACGCGAGACGAAGCTCCGGATTTACAATTCAGCCGTACTCTCCATCCTGCTTTATGGCTCAGAAACGTGGCCCCTGAACGACAATCTGGCCACAAGAATCGATGGCTTTGACAGCAGGGCTCTTAGAACCATCGAGAACATCAGGTGGCCCCAGCGTGTTTCCAATGAAGTGCTTAGAGCCTGCACATGCCAGCCCCGAGCATCTTCCTTGGTTGCACAACGCCGCACCCGCTGGCTCGGCCATGTCCTCCGACTACCTCCAGAACATCCTACACGAGCCATTCTCCAGTTTGACCGAAAGGCAGCAGGCTGGAGACGACCTAGAGGGAAACCCCGCACCCGATGGCTTGACGTCGTTGCAGGCGACCTCCAACAACACAGAGTCGCCGTGGAGGATGCAGAGCAGCTGGCTCTAGATCACCAGCAATGGAAAAATCTGGTATACCTGGTCGGTTCAACGCACTTGGGCAGTATAAACTGACCCTCGCTGGAGCAAAAGAAGAAGAAGCTCGTAGTGCTTCCATTCTGGCTTGACAGATTCACTCATGTGTGCACTGACTGCACAATATGTTTCACCAATAGGAAGTAAAACCAGTATAAACGGCAACTGCAATTTGTTTCTAATATCCATTTATTTTCACTCAAAACACGTACATGATGTAGATTCAACTTGAGAAACATTTAGAAAAGATTGGCCAACAGTCAACACCTGTCCCAAACTTAGTGTCTGGGTTGTCTGGGTTTACTCACCCTGATTGACAGCTAGGACCACCCAATCACAAGCTCAGAAATTCTGACTTGGAGTTCAATAATTTAGTGAATTATGGTGTTTATGAATGTATCATAGTCATGTATTTAGTTATGTTATTGTGGTTTCCTTTTATAATTGGCCACACGTTAGGACTATATGATAGGCTGTTAAAGTAATTAAATAAACAAAATTAACATTATGTCTTTCATGTAACTAACCTTTAATAAACAGGCTGGGGTTTGTCTGTGGCAGTGGGGCTGCATCCAAAAACTGCCTTTGATATCCACCACCTACCTACCACATATCTTCCCCAGATAAAAAAAAAACCACAACATACTGTATGGCATTTTTCAAATACACACTTTAATCATTTTGTGAAATGTATTTAATACAAATATATACATTGTGGGACTCCAGAGAACATGCCTTTGTCCTGCTCCCACAACCACACCTGCCCGTTCCCACAAGAGGCTGTCAAATAATGACCAGCACCGCATGCTTTTGCAGAGTCCTGTCCCGTTGAACGTCTCTGCTTCACATTAGCCACTTTTGTTGATTTATTGTTTTTCTTCTATGGCACCAACTGAAAGCGTGTAGCACCACCTAGTGTTTAGGAGTCCAACATTCTCGTGTTGTTGTCTGAACTCACTTTATCCTCTCTAGGGTCACAGGGGTCTGTGGGGCCTAATCCAGCTTCAATGGGTGAAGGCGGGGTACACCCTGTATGAGTCTCCAGTTCATCTCAGGGCTGAACATATATAGACAAACAATCACTGTCACATTCACACCTATGGACAATTTACATTAACCAGTTAACCTATCAGTGTGTTTGGGTGGTGGGAAGAAACTGGAGTATCTGGAGAAAACCCACGCAGACACGGGGAGAACATGCAAACTCCACACAGAAAGGTCTGGTCCTGGAATCAAACCAGGGTCCTTCTTGCTGTTTGGCACGAGTGCTAACCACTGCACCACATACCTCTCTCTATAATTTGAATTTCTCCGATGCATGTAAACTTAGATTTCTGGGAAATTCCAGTTAAGTCAAATTTCAAATTGTAAATGTACCTACTGACCTTCTGGATAATGTCACAACCTGTGCTGTCCAAATGAATTAAACCAAGGTTTCATCTAGCTTCTGCACGGCCATGAGTGTTCATGACTATTTTGGTGAATTATTTTTTCTGTTTAGGTGAAATGAGAGGGATTCCCTTCAGTCGTGTAGGAAGCAAAAAATGACGCAGATGTCTGTTAACGAATAGAGCTGACACTTGGCTTCCATAGACTTACTCTGAAGGTCCTTCTACAAATACTCATTTAATAAAGTTAGGAGTTAAAAGTTAAAATCTTTGTGTTCATTGAATTGATCGCTCCAAGGATGAGTTCAGGATTCAATCATTATTAGACATGAGCTTCTGCATGGAAATTCATGTCCAAAAAGCCCTGAAATGAATCCTGGATTGCATTGACAATATCTTCTTAGGTGTTGGGTTGGGATGGGTTGGGATGGGTTGGACTTCACAGCTGTCTTCTCATTGGACCTTCACCTGTTGACGTGGCTGCCAAAACTAGCCCATGCCCTGGTTACAGAGGAAATGTGAAATTTGATGTGCGTGTCTTCTGTTGATTATGTCGTGCAGGTAGGGCATCCATCTTCTCAAAGCAATAACTCGGTTCACATGGATCGTAGTCAAAACATTATCTGCAGCGAGCTAATTTAACCTTGGCCTTATCTCCACTGGCACACAGGTGCTCTGCTGTTGGGCCTCAGCAGCTCACAATACACACATATGTTGTAGGTCAAATAATGAAATAATGTCTAAACTAACATTGGTAATGTATAATCTAACAATAACAGATATGCTTTTGGATTTTTTGTTTATTTAATGAAGCACATTTTGTTACAGATAGGAACTACACTGTAAAAAAAGTAAATCTGCCGTTCACTGTATTAGTGTCATTTCTATAGTTCCCTCCACCAAGGAGGTTTTAAGTTTGAGTCTTTGTCTTTGCTGTCTGTCAGCAGGATTACACAATAAGTTCTGAACGGATTTTGATTAATAATAGATAATGGGTCAAGGAAGAACCCATTAGATATTGAGCAATGAAGGTCAAAGGTCAACAGCTAAAACACATCAGTGGTAATATCTCAGGATTCAGACAAGATAGAATCTTGCAGTTTTTTTCATTCACATAATCTCACCTTCAGACATTAGATGGATCAACACCTATGGCTCCATCACGTTACGTTTTGACGTCCTATGACGACATATCAAGCCTTGGCGGAGGTCTGCTGTCTCTGACTGCATTGCTGAAATCTGTGAGCAGATTAAAATCAGACAGAATTGCCTACAGAGGAACTTTTCAGTCACATAGAAGAACTGATTCATAGACAATAGATCTGTAAGTAATCTGACTGAACTAATCTGATTTCTGATTTGAATCAGATTTTTTATTTATTTTTTGCTGAATTCAACTTTTTTTT
>CM035788.1:45213148-45240648 GCA_020466265.1 Siphamia tubifer | reverse complement strand
AGAAATTTACACCATCTGATTGGATACTATATATTATGTTTTTTTTTAATTATAAATAAGTGTTATAATAAAAACAAAGAAAAATTCCAAGGCACTTTCTTAAAAGTGAAGAATAAAAAGTGGCCTTCATCAAGGACCCTGACTTCCTGATGAAGGCCATTTATGCCGAAACGCTTTGGGGGTTTTATATGTTTTTATATGATTTTATAGGTTTTTGTAACCAAGCCAGTTTAATAAAGGCTATTTATTCTTCACTTTTAAGAGAGTGCCTTGGAATTTTTCTTTGTTTTCTTTTGTTTTCTTTGTTTCCTTAAGCAAACTTTTTTTAAGTGTTATAATAAGTTTAAAAAAAATGTGCTCGCATTAATTATGTGTGCCCCAGCTGTGCCCCTGTACAGTATTTGGTCTAGTGACACCCCTGGCTGTAGCCACCTAGGTTTTAGTCCGTGATTAAGTTTTTATGTTTTTTTCATATCATTTACTAGTGCAGAGTCCATAGAAATTATAAGATTGTTCGCTATTAATATGTTGTGGAAGTGGGTGAAATGAGTTGAAAGGAGCAGAAACAAAGAATATAATAATTAGTTGGGGCTGTTTTGGAAGTGTGTACTGGAATCTGTGAGTATGATAATGCTAATGGTGTCAGTTGTTACTGCTGGTGGAATTAGTAAAACCCAGTTTCAGGTGGGGCAGACAGTCTACCACTGTAGTGGTTTGTGTGATGCTAAACAATCACCCCAATCAAGAGTCAGCAAAATGTATTATTATGGCCATGAAGTGAGCCACCAGTTGCTCATCCGACATTCAAATGTCACTGTCTAATTTCAGACTTGAATGCACGAAAAGCAGGAAACGGGGCAACAAACAAACCAAAAATGAAAAGGGTCTAAAAGTGAAGTGATAAAGCTGAACGATGGATGAGCCAGATAGTAATGTAGCCTACAGTCATTTAGATTGGTGCAGTGTTAAGTTGAAGGTGAATCAGACATTCCACCTGTTAATTCAGTAACTTATGGACCTTGTTTAACTCACGCGACTGCGCCGTAATAATAGCCTCGGTCATGTAGCACAGTTGTGCTGTTGTCATAGAGACCTTGTGAAACAGCAGTTAGTTGTCATTAGTAATGCACTACAGCGCAGCACTACCTAGTGAGGAGCCAACTCATACTTAAGATATCCCCGCCACACAGGAAGATCCAAGCCAATGTGAAACCCAAGAAACTGGACATCAGAACGTTACAAGATACAGGACACTGCTAAGAACTGTCACGCACGATCAGCAGTGCTTTGAAAGACCTACCAGTAACAGAAGACATGGAAGAGACATGGAGGGCCCTGAAGGAGGCCGTGTACACTGCCAGCAAAGAAGTCCTTGGACACCCCAACAGGAAAAGGCCAGACTGGTTCTGGGAACAATGGGAAGACATGGTGCAGCTGTTGGAAGAGAAGAGGCACAAACACAATCTACACCTAAAGGAGGGCTCAGGCAGGAGCAAGGCATCAAGACCAAAGCGCAGAGAGAAATAAGAGCTCTGAAGAACAACTGTTGGCAGAGAAAGGCGGAGGAATTAGAAGAGATGGTGGACAACCAAGACTACCGTGGCCTGTTTGCCGGTCTGAAGGCCATCTACAGACCCAAGAGCAACCCAGCGGCCCCAGTGAGATCAGCCGATGGAAATGAGCTCCCCACTGAGCTGGAAGCCATCAAATTCTGATGGAAGGAACAATTCAGCCAGCTGCTTAACCAGGAAGGAACTGCAAAGCCAGATGCAGGCGAGCAGCTGGAAAAAGACCCACCACGACTGCTCTATATGGAGAAATCAGCACTCAAAGCAACACCAAGCAGGAAAGCTCCTGGCATGGATGGTATTCCTGCAGACGTCCTTAAGAATGGTGCCAGTCAGCTGAAGGAGGTGTTTCTGTCTTTGCACAGGTAAGGTGCCTCAGGTCTTCCGCAATGCCCTGATTGTTACCATTTACAAGAAGAGGGTCGACCGAGCTGAATGTGGAAACGATCGTGGGCTATCTCTGTTAGCCATCGCTGGGAAAGTTCTGGCTAATATAATCCTGTATAGACTGCAAGTGATCTCAGAAGAGGTCCTCCCTGAAAGCCAAAGTGGATTCCAAGCCGGATGGTTGACTGCTGACACGATCTTCACACTGCGACAGCTGAGCAGATCTGAGCATGTGCAACATTGCTGCAGATCTAGAGCAGGTCTGCAGGCCCACATGAGATCCTGTCTCATCACGTCCTCAACGTGAACACCAGACAGTGGACGGACTGCCATTTATTATTACGGCGCAGCTGTAGCCAAGTCAGGGGGTGGGACTTAGGCAATGTGGACAACAATGCTCAGAGTGGCAAAGTTAGAAAGAGCAATAACATTTGTTGAATATCTTGTATATTGTAACGGTGTGAAACTTTGCACTGTAATCCACCATAGTACTGGAAAGTCACCCTCCAAGTTTTGGATTATTTGGTGGAGTTGTGGAGGTGTTAGACGTTCCATAAACAGGACACACTACCGACAGAGATTTGTTCCATTATAGATAGATAATAGCCTCTGCTTTTCGTCAGTACCTTACAAGTTTCTCACTCACGCCGAACTTTCTTTCTGCTGCTCCATTACCGTTTTCAGATGCATATTCCACTACTTGCAGCTTGAATAGGATTTTCTTTTCGATGCCATTTTTTGTTCAGTCCTTCTCAGTTGTTTTCAAAAGTTAGTGCTAATGTTGAGAGGTACAGAAGTACCAGGTACAGATACACAGACCTAGAGCACCCTCTTGCGGTTGTCAGTGAAAATAACATTCAAAATGATATAATAATGTGTTAATAATTTCACATATAAGTCATTCCAGAGTATAAGTTGCCAAACTATGGAAAATAACAAACAAGAAACTGTGAATTATAGTCCCAAAAATACAGTAATCCAATTAAATGTCAGGTTCTGCTGTTTGTGAACCTGCTGATGAAACCATTCAGTCACGGTACAGTTGAACTAATAATCACCTCCTAATTGTGAGAGACTGATGGAAAAGCAGAAAGTGTTGACGGTGCTGCTTTAGGCGGAAGCAAAGGTCGACTGTGGTTTGTGTTGTTTCAGAAGCTGTTTAGTGTTGATGTAGGCAGGAAGTGATGAGTAAGTCTGGCACCAACATGAGTCTGCATATATGCTACAGGAGACCATGCACTAGCTTTCAAATAACTATAACACAAATGCACACAATGTAAAAAAACAAACAAACAAAAATCCTGTTGTTTTTAGGGAAAGAAACTGGCAGCTGTGGTGACAAAACTGTCAACAAATTTACACAATAACATGTAGATTGAATATTTTAATCATGTAAATTTAACACTTTAAACATGTAGATTTAACAAGTTCCCTTTTCCAAACCCACACATTCCTTCTGCACATGCTCAGAACTGTCCAAACCCACTTGCTCCTTCTGCACATGCAATACCCATTTGGATGTGTTTGTCTGATGCAGATCCATGTTTTGAAATGTAAAACTATTTTTCTGTGGACATTTCATGATAAAATTGGAACGTGCGTCAAATGTTAAGTGTGTGACATTTTTGTTCCACTAGTGTTTGAGCCAAACTCACCTGCTGTTGTTTTTCAGCTGCATTAACAGTAGAAAAGCTCTTGCGTCCACACACACTTATGTCTTGTCTGCTTCAGGGAAGTCCCCTCCGTCACCCTCAGAGCTTCTGGAGCGTGGAGGACCTCCAGTGGGTCTGGACTCATACCTGAACAAGGCCAACTCCTGGCTCAGTGGGAAAAAGGATGCTGCCGAGCGCCTGCTGAAAAACACTTCCAAATCTGACGTCAAAGGGTTCTTTGGAGGTCTGGAGAGCAAACTGAGGAGTTCCATGGGTCCCAAGGCTGAGTGAGTACAAACTTACTCCTGTTTCTTCCTTGTGTTTCAGAGACTTCCTCCTGTTTCAGTTATTCCTGCATCTCCATGTGTTTGTGACTCAAACTCTGGTTTTGTGCTCTTCTTCTTCTTCTTCTTCTTCTTCTTCTTCTGATGCTGCTGGATGTCGTGCTCCCCTGCAGGGACGGAGAAGGTCCAGCTGAGACCACGTTACCAGGTCCAGGTTTGTGCTTCTAACATGAAGTGCATAATGAGCTGGAAAGCAGAATGTTCAATGTGTAAATGTCACTGCTGTTGCTTTGACAGAATCTGAGTGTCCAGAAGAAAAGAAAGCAGAGAAGGTGTATCTGTACACACACCTGAAGCAGCAGCCCATCTGGTAAGAACCTTCTGCCATTACAACACCATCACATCCTGCTCAGCGTCTGTACATTTTGAATTTCTTCCTAAATGTCGTGTCCATACCCACTAAACTGAGTACCATGACCCAATAAAACACATCATCTACACATTATTACAGTTGAGAAGTTGTTTTTTTTTTTTTTTACTTTTATTTCAGTCATGGACTTGAATCAGTACTTCTACTGTACTTTTACCATAGTATTTTTTCCACACAAGTAGGTGTACTTCTACTGAAGTACAGAACGGTAGTACTTTGAACACCTGTGGAATTTGAGCCTATATTTGACAGTTTTACATCAGTGTTGAAACTGTTGATGGACAAACAACAGTAGTTTCCTCAGATGGAACAAAATAAAGGAACATAATAATCTGGAAAATGAACTGAAATTAATGAAATAACCTTGAAAATTATGGAAATTAGCACAAAAATGAACAAAATAAGTGGTAAAATGAACAACAGGAAGTAGAAAGTAAATATAAACAATGACATAAACAAGATGTAGAAAAAAAGTATTTAAAAAAAAAAAAAAAATATATATATATATATATTTATACATATATAAAAATATATATATATATATATATATATATATATATATACAGGAAGCGGAAAAGAAATGTAAAGAATAACAGTGTTGAATGTTTGTGTTTCCTGGATCTCAGGCACACGCTGAGGTTTTGGAACGCAGCGTTTTTTGATGCCGTTCACTGTGAGAGAAAGAAGAGATCTCCAACCACCAGGTGAGGAAAGAAAGAAAGAAAGAAAGAAAGAAAGAATGACAGATCTCCAACCACCAGGTGAGGAAAGAAAGAAAGAAAGAAAGAAAGAAAGAAAGAAAGACAGAAAGAAAGAATGACAGAAAGAAAGAAAGAAAGAAAGAAAGAAAGAAAGAAAGAAAGAAAGAAAGAAAGAAAGAAAGAAAGAAAGAAAGAATGACAGATCTCCAACCACCAGGTGAGGAAAGAAAGAAAGAAAGAAAGAAAGAAAGACAGAAAGAAAGAATGACAGAAAGAAAGAATGACAGAAAGAAAGAAAGAAAGAAAGAAAGAAAGAAAGAAAGAAAGAAAGAATGACAGATCTCCAACCACCAGGTGAGGAAAGAAAGAAAGAAAGAAAGAAAGAAAGAAAGAAAGAAAGAAAGAAAGAAAGAAAGAAAGAAAGAAAGAAAGAAAGAAAGAAAGAAAGAAAGAAAGAAAGAAAGAAAGAAAGAAAGAAAGAAAGAAAGAAAGAAAGAAAGACAGATCTCCAACCACCAGGTGAGGAAAGAAAGAAAGAAAGAATGACAGAAAGAAAGAAAGAAAGAAAGAAAGAAAGAAAGAAAGAAAGAAAGAAAGAAAGAAAGAAAGAAAGAAAGAAAGAAAGAAAGAAAGAATGACAGATCTCCAACCACCAGGTGAGGAAAGAAACAAACAAACAAACAAAGTGTTTGAGTAGAAGATGTAACGACTTCAACCTGATGAAAATCTGACACCATCACATTCTTTTCTTCTTTTCTTTGTCTGCCTTCTTCTCTTCCTTCTCCTTCATTTCCTTCTTCTTCTTCTTCTCTTCATCTCCATATCTCCTCTCCCCCCTCCTCCTTTACCTTCATCTTCTTCCTCCACTTCTTCTTCTCTTCATCTGTTTGTTTTTCTTCTTCTTGTGTGTTTAACCCTTTTGTTTCCTTGTATCTTGCTGCGTTGCAGTGGAACACAGGATGCAGAGAAAGACGAGAGGTCTGTCCTGTTTGTCCCCTGCCTTCATAACAAACAAACAAAAGGCACTATCTGAATACAGGCACAAACACACTGAAAAAAGAAGAGAAAAGGAGGAAAATAACAAAAAAGGCAAAAATAAAAAAGAGAAAAGAACAGGAAAAAAGAAAGGAAAGAAAAAGGAAAAAGGAGAAAGTGGATGCTTGGTCGTATTTATTAGTTGAACTGCCACCATTTTTATTTTCTAATTGTAAGTAAAGAAGATGTTCTGACATTTATTTTCATTTGACAGAGAAAAAAAATCATTTTGAGCTCAGAAATATCATTGGCTAAAGCTGATGGAAAATAAATTAATAAATAAATGAAGCAGTGTCAGACCCTAAAACTAAATATATGTCATCATTTGTGTGAATATATTCAGTGTTCTGACCTGAATGAGCTTTAACACCTGAAGAAGAGAGAACTAGAAAAGCACCCTGAGAGCACAACCCTCCACCAAGGCAGACCCCCCCCCCCCTTTGAATGAAGACAGGTCCACCAAGGACATTATGTTTTTGACAGAGTTTATCTGTCAGTTAGCAAGATAACTCAAAAAGTTATGGACGGATCTTGATGAAAATTTCATGACGTGTTGGGGGTGTCACGAGGAACAAATGATTCGATGTTGGTGATGATCTGGAAGAGATCCTGGATTCTGGATTACTTTGAAATTTTACATTGTGGTAAATGGAAAATCAATTTCAAAGTGATCCAGAATCCAGGATTTCTTCCAGATCATCACCAACATCGAATCATTTGTTCCTCGTGACACCCCCAACATGTCATGAAATTTTCATCAAGACAGACAGACAGACAGACAGACAACTCTGGCATAAACACAACCTCCTTGATGGAAGTAATAGATGATAAGGGTAGAAAGAGGGCAGAGAAGGAGCAGAAAAACGGACAGTTAAAGAAAAAATCTTTACCATATAAAGATGGTAAAATGTTCTGCACTTATATAGTTCTTTTCCACCTTCATGGTGCTCAAAGCACTTTACATTAGCTCACATCTCACATCTGTAAACAGATGTGAGTAAACATCTGTAAACAGATGTGAGTAAACAGCTGTAAGCAAATGTGAGTAAACAGCTGTAAACAGATGTGAGTAAACATCTGTAAACAGATGTGAGTAAACAGCTGTAAACAAATGTGAGTAAACAGCTGTAAACAGATGTGAGTAAACAGCTGTAAGCAAATGTGAGTAAACAGCTGTAAACAGATGTGAGTAAACAGCTGTAAACAGATGTGAGTAAACAGCTGTAAACAGATGTGAGTAAACAGCTGTAAACAGATGTGAGTAAACAGCTGTAAACAAATGTGAGTAAACAGCTGTAAACAGATGTGAGTAAACAGCTGTAAGCAAATGTGAGTAAACAGCTGTAAACAGATGTGAGTAAACAGCTGTAAACAAATGTGAGTAAAGAGATGCGAGTAAACAGCTGTAAACAAATGTGAGTAAACAGCTGTAAACAGATGTGAGTAAACAGCTGTAAACAAATGTGAGTAAACAGCTGTAAACAAATGTGAGTAAACAGCTGTAAACAGATGTGAGTAAACAGCTGTAAACAAATGTGAGTAAAGAGATGCGAGTAAACAGCTGTAAACAAATGTGAGTAAACAGCTGTAAACAGATGTGAGTAAACAGCTGTAAACAAATGTGAGTAAACAGCTGTGGTGAGGGAGCGTTGGTGTGAAAACAGGTCAGTGTTGAAGCCTGTGGTCAACGTTCAGGATCCACAACTGGATCCAGTGTGTCAACTGTCACATACACTGAAAAATATAACTTCTGACCTCATTTCTATAGTTTAAATATGTGATCAGATTAAAATCCGACAGAATCACTGACAGAGGAACTTTTCAGTCACATAGAGGAACTGATTTGAAAACACTAGATCTGGAACTAATCTGATTGAACTAATCTGATTAAGATCATTTTCACTTGTTTCACTGGCAGAATAGTTTTTGAATAATAATAATTTTCCTGCAGCTTTTCTTTGTCATTGACATTCTTTTACTGCCTTTGTTTAAGGCCTTTCCCTCTTTTTCACCGCTTGTCTTCTGACATGATGACGTTTGTGTTTGCATGTTGGATTGGTCTAATGTCTGATGTGATTCACTGCCGTCACACACCCTGGTTTTCTGCTTTTCTTTTACAAGTAAAATGGTGACATGTGCAAAGACAGCGAGAGTCAATAAAGTGTTTTTGATTTGTGTGGGAAATGAGTACAACTGCTGCACAGCATTTTCTTTATTAACACTGTCTTTATTAACACTGTCTTCATTAACACTGTCTTCATTAACACCATCTTTATTAACACTGTCTTCATTAACACTGTCTTCATTAATAGCATCTTTATTAACACTTCTTCATTAACACCATAATTTTAACACTGTCTTTATTAACACAATCTTTATTAGCACTGTCTTCATTAACACTGTCTTTATTAACTGTCTTCATTAACACCACCTTTATTAACACTGTCTTGATTAACACTGTCTTTATTAACTGTCTTCATTAACACCACCTTTATTAACACTGTCTTCATTAACACCATCTTTTTAACACAGTCTTCATTAGCACCGTCTTTATTAACACTGTCTTTATTAACACTATCTTTATTAACACTGTCTTCATTAACACTGTTCATTAATAGCATCTTTATTAACACTTCTTCATTAACACCATAATTTTAACACAGTCTTTATTAACACTGTCTTTATTAACACCATCTTTATTAGCACTGTCTTCATTAACACTGTCTTTATTAACTGTCTTCATTAACACCACCTTTATTAACACTGTCTTGATTAACACTGTCTTTATTAACTGTCTTCATTAACACCACCTTTATTAACACTGTCTTCATTAACACCATCTTTTTAACACAGTCTTCATTAGCACCGTCTTTATTAACACTGTCTTTATTAACACCATCTTTATTAGCACTGTCTTCATTAACACTGTCTTTATTAACTGTCTTCATTAACACCACCTTTATTAACACTGTCTTGATTAACACTGTCTTTATTAACTGTCTTCATTAACACCACCTTTATTAACACTGTCTTCATTAACACCATCTTTTTAACACAGTCTTCATTAGCACCGTCTTTATTAACACTGTCTTTATTAACACCATCTTTATTAGCACTGTCTTCATTAACACTGTCTTTATTAACTGTCTTCATTAACACCACCTTTATTAGCACTGTCTTCATTAACACTGTCTTTATTAACTGTCTTCATTAACACCACCTTTATTAACACTGTCTTCATTAACACTGTCTTTATTAACTGTCTTCATTAACACCACCTTTATTAACACTGTCTTCATTAACACCATCTTTTTAACACAGTCTTCATTAGCACTGTCTTTATTAACACTGTCTTCATTAACACAGTCTTCATTAACGCCATTTTTATTAACACAGTTTTATTAACACCATCTTTGTTAAACACAGTCTTCATTAACACCAACTTTATTGACACCGTCTTAATTAACACCATCTTTATTTATTAGGTTTTCATTCTAAAACCCAACATTTTAACACATCAGTGTATTTATTATCTTCATATTCATACATCATGGGCAGCATTAGTCAGCTGTTGGCTGTGTGGTTTCAACACTAATAAGAAATTGTTTATTAGTTTAATTTCTGAACATCATCACAATCTTGGTTCATCTTACAACCACCCAAACTATTGATTCCCACACCGAAAACAAGTGGTGCCAGGCACAACAAACCCAGCCCCCTTACAACTATTTGAATGCAGTTTTACTAATGAAGGTGTAGGTGGGGTTTGTCAGTCTGTCAATGAGAAAATACAGGTACAATATTAAAAAGAGTTAATGATGAATAAATGGAACAAACAAGTGGAATTATATTAGTTCACATTGCTTTAGTTTTCTACATTGTTAAATGGAATGAATGTTTCACTTTGTTAACATTTGCTTTTCATCCGCTTGTTGACAATGATTCTTTGCAAACGAATCATTTCTGGTTCATTTTTTGCTAATGGCTGGTTATTGTGTTCTTGGTCTTTTTCATTTTTTTTCATGTGAATCAAGTGGCTGTATGTGTCAATGTTAGTGTCAATGGTAGTGTCACTGTTAATGTTAATGTTAATGTTAGTATTAGTGTTAATGTTAGTGTTACTGTTAGTGTTAATGTTAGTGTTAGTGTATGTGTCAATGTTAGTGTCAATGGTAGTGTTACTGTTAGTGTTAATGTTAGTGTTACTGTTAGTGTTACTGTTACTGTTAGTGTTAATGTTAGTGTCAATGTTAGTGTTACTCTTAGTATTAGTGTTAATGTTAGTGTCAGTGTTGGTGTTAGTGTTAGTGTTAATGTTAATGTTAGTGTTAGTGTTAATGTTAGTGTCAATGTTAGTGTTACTCTTAGTATTAGTGTTAATGTTAGTGTTAGTGTATGTGTCAATGTTAGTGTCAATGGTAGTGTTACTGTTAGTGTTAATGTTAGTGTTACTGTTAGTGTTACTGTTACTGTTAGTGTTAATGTTAGTGTCAATGTTAGTGTTACTCTTAGTATTAGTGTTAATGTTAGTGTTAGTGTATGTGTCAATGTTAGTGTCAATGGTAGTGTTACTGTTAGTGTTAATGTTAGTGTTACTGTTAGTGTTACTGTTACTGTTAGTGTTAATGTTAGTGTCAATGTTAGTGTTACTCTTAGTATTAGTGTTAATGTTAGTGTTAGTGTTAGTGTTAATGTTAATGTTACTGTTAGTGTTAATGTTAGTGTCAATGTTAGTGTTACTCTTAGTATTAGTGTTAATGTTAGTGTTAGTGTATGTGTCAATGTTAGTGTCAATGGTAGTGTTACTGTTAGTGTTAATGTTAGTGTTACTGTTAGTGTTACTGTTACTGTTAGTGTTAATGTTAGTGTCAATGTTAGTGTTACTCTTAGTGTTAGTGTTAATGTTAATGTTAGTGTTAGTGTTAATGTTAATGTTAGTGTTAGTGTTAATGTTAATGTTAGTGTTAGTGTTAGTGTTAGTGTTAGTGTTAATGTTAGTGTTAGGGCCTGAGGTCAGATGACCAGCTAGATTGTAATGCTGACTCCTGCATTTTCCTGCAGAGAGAAGTGGGGTCACATGACTCAGGAGGAGAGAGACGACAGCTCCAAGATCGATGAGAACATCGCCTTCGGCCAACTGGGGTGAGGAAGCTGTTCTGTATGTACGGATCAATGGCAGAATTTAGCCAAGGAAAAAACTGCAACAAAAACAGCAGGAGGTGTAGAGAGGCTGGGTATTGATTAAAAATTTTAAAAAAATAAAAAATTCAGTTTCCAGTTCCAATACCTTCATTTTGCATTGACCTTTTTCGGTTCGTATTTTATAATTGATATAGCAATAGAATTTGTGCAGCACATTATTATACATAACTGTCGTTCAGTTCAATATATTAAGGACCGAGGCCATTGAGTGACTTAAAGACAATCAGAAGAGTTAGGGTTAGAGTTTTTAACACCAAAGGTGTTAAAACTCTTGTCTCCCAGGCGCTTTCCTCCAGTGAGCGTGAGTTGTTGCTAAGTTACACAAGCGTCACGCACTTCTGTGTTAGATACATTGTATATGTAAACATGAACACCGTCCTTTTAAAAGCATACAAAACTAAAATACGTATTATATACATATACATATACTATATACGTACTGGGAAGCCCATCTGATGTTGCAGCATCTCTCCATGCCTTCGCTTTTAACCACCAGTCGTGGTACTCCTTAAGTGACAGGTTATAAATAACGGAGTTGTCTGAAACCGCTATGGTCAACCGCTCAAGATGGTCCAAATACGCTGCCATTCTTTTAGGTGGTTGTTGACAGTGGTTGTCGCACCTTCTCCCTGCTTTTGATTGGTCAGTCAGAGAATTGTGACAGAGACCGCAGCGCTGTTCTAAAAGATGAACTAAATCCAACTCAAAAAGTAGATTTTTGTGATTTTTGTTGGACGTTGGTGTTGACAGCACTAAAGACACATCCTGTGGACACAGACCCTGATTCTCTTATCACAAATATTACACCACGTCGTGTTTACGTCCATCTTTTTGAAGTAGAGCCACCCATTCGAAGGCATGTTGACTGCTTTTATAATGAAGCGACAAAGTTGTAAGCAACGAAATTAGATGGTTGTAAGTTCAAGTGCCGGCTAACGTGGGTAACTTGCTTGAGAACTAGAGAGAAGGAGCGTGATCAGCCTTGGACACCTGTGATTGGCTGAAATGTCTATGAGTATTAACACATGAAACCCATGTGTGTTTGCATGCTTAGGTTTCAGCCAATCAGAGGTGTCGTTATCACACGAGCCGACATCTTCATTCACAAATGTTGCCAGTAGTTGCTCACTTCCTGCAGGTTTAACCGCTACTGCAAAACCCAAGAAGTTAACGGTGACGTGATTAAATAGGTATCAAAATGTGGAACTGAAATCCAAGGCACATTTCGGTACCATGAAGGAACCGAAATTTGGTGCCCAGTGCGAGGCGTAGGTCATAGGTGTAGGCAGGTATAGGGAGGTGTAGGGAAACACCGTGATAGAAAAACTCATGAACATCTCCAGAAGCCACAGTTGGTTGAAAACAGACGTCATATATTCTCTGGGTTTATTTATCTGTAAACAACTGGAGGAACCTAAACCATCCAGACAGAACCACCTACAGACCAGTCAGATAGAAGAAGTGATTTAGAGCAGATAATACATATTTAACCATCACCTGTTTCCTTTCAGGACCTTCACTCATAACATGCTGGCCTTTGGCCTCAGTAAGAAGCTCTGTAATGATTTCCTGAAGAAGCAGGCGGTCATTGGAAACCTGAATGAAGGTAAACACAGGTTTTTATATGACAACCTACACCACCTGCTGGACAGTAAATACAATAGCAGCTTCTATTATATTATATTATATTATATTATATTATATTATATTATATTATGTTATGTTATGTTATGTTATATTATATTATATTATATTATATTATATTATGTTATGTTATGTTATGTTATGTTATGTTATGTTATGTTATGTTATGTTATGTTATATTATATTATATTATATTATATTATGTTATGTTATGTTATGTTATGTTATGTTATGTTATGTTATGTTATGTTATGTTATGTTATGTTATATTATATTATATTATATTATATTATATTATGTTATGTTATGTTATGTTATGTTATGTTATGTTATGTTATGTTATATTATATTATGTTATATTATATTATATTATATTATATTATATTATGTTATGTTATGTTATGTTATGTTATGTTATGTTATGTTATGTTATATTATATTATATTATATTATATTATATTATATTATGTTATGTTATGTTATGTTATGTTATGTTATGTTATGTTATGTTATATTATATTATATTATATTATATTATGTTATGTTATGTTATGTTATGTTATATTATATTATATTATGTTATATTATATTATATTATATTATATTATATTATATTATGTTATATTATATTATATTATATTATATTATATTATATTATATTATATTATATTATATTATATTATATACTTGTATTCTAAGAGGACAGTGGTTACTGTGTATAACAGAAGGTGTGTGTGGATCAGGCCTGTATTTCCAATTATTTCTCATAGCCGTTCTTTTTCTATATTAGAATCATCCCCGTTTTCTCATGTTTGACTTTGAATTTTATGTAAACACAAACTTACTTGACTGGACACGTTTCAAACAAAAGTCTAATGCTGTTCTCAGCTTCATTCTAGAGTTCAGAGTGTCTATCTATCTATCTATCTATCTATCTATCTGTCTGTCTGTCTGTCTGTCTGTCTGTCTGTCTGTCTGTCTATCTATCTATCTATCTATCTATCTATCTGTCTGTCTGTCTGTCTGTCTGTCTGTCTGTCTGTCTGTCTGTCTATCTATCTATCTATCTATCTATCTATCTATCTATCTGTCTGTCTGTCTGTCTGTCTGTCTGTCTGTCTGTCTGTCTGTCTGTCTGTCTGTCTGTCTGTCTGTCTGTCTGTCACAGTTGGACTTGAATATGACTGTTTTATTTCATTTCCTGTTTGTTTCCTCTTCAGAACAGTATAAACTGCTGACGGAGCACATCCAGAAAATGACTGCAGAGTGATTTAGACCACAGCACTGCATCTGAGGATGAGGATGTGGACACACACATAGACACATTAGTTCATCGTCAGCTCAAACTCGGTTCAGTTCGACCGTCGTTTCATTTATTTGCTGCAGTTTTGCAGACGAATCGACGTAAATACTAAGTGTTGTGAACGTGCCATGGTTGTAGCAGAACCTTGTTTATCCGTTGTGCTCGTGCTCATGTGCGCCCCCTAGTGTCCTGTATCAGCAATAACCCACTATGGGCCGTGTGTGTACCGTAATATTTGTAATATCTGGATCTGTGCAAACAACCGCCTCAGTCACACACTCTGGATCAATACTTTGTCTATATTATATTTATCCCCTATGCTGTTTTCAACGGCTGTTTCCATGGTAACCATATCTATTTGATGTTAGCGTGACACCTCTAGTGTCTGTTAAAACACTGCATTACCCAGAAGGCCCGGGCTCTTATAACCACAGCAATAATCCAATAGTTGGTCTAATGCTACCTTCAAGTGCTATGGGAATTATGGCATTTAGTAACTGAAATACTGCACCTCAACGCCTCATTATTTCACATTTTCCACTGGAGAAATAGGACAACATTTTGATCCACGAGATACTGAGATAAAAACTAACCTCTGACCTTTTCAACATGACAACAGAGAGCAACCACGGATTAATTAGGAATGATAAATATTTCTTTTATAAACATTCTGCAGCTGTTACTGATGATTTTGCTTATTTATAGTCTATACAATTTGCAAAACAGAATTTTATTGGTGCTGTCAAATGATTGAACATTTTTAATCAGATTAATCACAAGGTTTTGATTAATCATGAATAAATATTAATTTTTAATCTATATTTAATTTATATTTATGCATAAACAAACAGACTTAAGAAAGAAGTGAATATATCTGTTCCATTGTTCTGTGTTTCTTTTTTTTTACTAAAGTTTTCCACAAAAATACACTAAGAAACACAAAAAGTGCAGAGAAATAACATACCAAACAGGCTAAAATCCACCAAAACATCAAGTAAGCAATGAAAAATCCAATACATATTCAAAAAGGACACAAAAAAACACCAAAAATGTGACAATATCCAAAATATAAGCAAAAATATATGTATATATGTAATAAACATGTTTGTTCAACTCCTTCATCAGTTTCAACAAAACAACTGGAAACAACTTCCATTGTTGTGTTAACATTTTTAATCAGATTTGTCATAATGATGGATTAATTTGAGTTAATTCTAACAGCATTTAAACCAGGGGTCGACAACCTGTAACACCCAAAGAGACATTTGAACCCGGTTTCCATGAAAAAGAAAACACTGGGAGCCACTGATTAGGAACATCGGTGAATGTGTCCCAAACCTTACTTTTTTATTTGTATGTTTCCGGAGCTTCCACTCTCTTAACTTGACTTTCACTCTTGGTCCGTCCATACTGCAGGATACTGACGACGTTGTACGTCACCTTCACGGTTATTCAGTTAATAAAGCGTATTTAACAGGTTATATTAATGTCTATCTCAAACGACCCGACCGACCAAAACCTGAATATCATTAAAAATATATTTCAATGACCTGTAATGGCAGGTGACCGCAGTTGACCTCGAGCCCCCGTTCACTTCAGAGTTTTTGAATGTTTTGGATTTTCCATCTCTTTTGTCTTGTTTGTGTTTGTTTATGTCAATTTTAGTGGATTTTAGCATGTTTTACATATTTTTCCTTCATATTTTTTTGTTTTTTTCATGTATTTGTGTAGCCTAGCCGTGGTAGACCCCCCTAGCAGCAGCAAATCTAATGTTCTACAGTAGTAGTCTAGTTTCGCTCAATGTAACATTTGGTTAGATTTCCCTGAAAGTGGTCGACCAATCACGGTGAAGTATAGAGTCAGAGGGCGGGTGTAACAAAGTGACATTGCAACGATTTGGAGAGAAACAACCATAGAAGAAGAACAACAACAGTTAGTGATTTCCTTTTGTCAAAGACGAGTGAAGAATGCGAGAAAACGTCAACAATCATTAAATTCTTTTTACAGAAGCGACAACAGTCGTTCAGATCCATAATCCACCATTTTGTTTAGTCATTCTTAACTTTCTCCAGACTCCTCCATGAACTTCCCGGAGCTCTAACTACGTCATCCTAAAGATTACACTGATTGGTTTTAGTACCGTCCTATTGCATACAGAGGATTTGTAAGACAACCTTTTAGCCCCGCCTCCTCTGACTACGAAGCACCACTAGACCCATACATGTAATGAATGGGGATAGTGCAGCTCGGCTACCATTTATGGGTATTCTGTGGGAAACTTGAGTAAACAAACAATAAAAAACAACAACCCTAGACATAAAAGTTGATGGATGTTTTAATTACCATTAATCACAATTAAAAAAAGCAACCCTATGATTAATCTGATAAAAAAAATTATCATTTGACAGCCACTTTACATATATATATATATATATATATATATATATATATATATATATATATATATATATATATATATATATATATATATATATATATATATGTCCCTGCGACATTCAAGGATAAAATTTAGAAAATGAATGAAAAATAAAAAGTTGTGTATAGCATGAATGAACTCGTCCAAAACTGTTTCGTAGCAGGTTGCAATAAATAGTGCGTGAAGCATTTTTCATTTTGTTGTGAAAACAAAAGCACTTGAACACAACACCCTGGTGATTTCAAATGTCTAAGTAGAAATGCTGGTGTTTTCCCAACAGCATGTGAAGGCAGGATAAGTCTGTTCTTCTGCTGGGTTTTTACAAACCAAAAAACAACAGGAAGTGTACCATTCAGTCCAAAATGTCACCTTCACAACATCATTATTACAGGATGTGATTGGTGAGAAACTTTTCATGTGACCTTTGTCCACAAATCAACCAAATATCAAGGTTCCCACATGTCCTGGAAAACCTGAGAAAATATGGAAAAAGGAGAAAAAAAAGGTCACGTGTGCTGAAAATGGTGACGTTTTTCTGTAAAATGATGAATCTTCCCTCTGCCTTTAGCAATGAGAATGGAATAATTTAATTCTAAAATGGAATAATGTCCTTAAAATGGAATAAAACGTACACTTAACTCAATTGAAAACATAGTAACGTAATAAAATAATGTAATAAATATCCTGATATTGTAGTAAAACTTTTTTTTTTTACCAATACTGTAAAATCTAATTACACTTTTTTCCCCAAACTAATAATATAAAACTTGACAGATAATGTCATATGCAGTTATACATTTAGTGTTTTAAAAATCTGAGAATATTCTAGACACTGGATTAGAAATAGCAGAATGACTACTTGGTTAAAGAGGGCGTGGCTTAGGATGTAAAGGGGGTGTGGTTTAGGAGGTAGAGCCATGATGTAGAACTGTGACTGAAAATGACTAATATATGACATTATCACTTTAGAAAGAAAGACCCACCTATAAGTGTCAAAATAAACTTTAAAATTATTGGCAAAAATATTATTACAAAACCAGTCAGGATATTTTATACATTAATGCGTTTTGTTACATTTTAATACACATTTATTCCATTTTACACCAAGTGTATGTGTCTCATTTCTCGTCCAAGTCTGGAATGAACATTTTCCAGATATTTAGTGAATTTTTGGTAATTTTATGAATTATTTTTATTATTTTTGTTGAATTTTGTAATATTTTTTATATTAATTTCATTGACTATTTTGCTCATTTGTATATATTTAAAATATTGAAAGTTTGCTGTGTAGGTGACAGAGGTGGTAAAAGTACTCACATTCTGTACTTAAGTAGAAGTACAGTTACTGGTGTGTAAACATACTCTGGTAAAAGTAGTAAAAGTAGTACTTATTCAACTCCTTTACTGAAGTAAAAGTAAAAAGTACAACTTCTCAATTGGAATAAATTAAAAAGTAAAGCTGCCTTTTTTAATGTATGTATTTTTTTGCTATGGATGAAATAATACTGATTTAAACAGAAAAAACCAGAAAAGTGTCAAAATATCTAATAATGAAGACTTTAAAAGTGAGTTAGTTTGTAGATGATGTGTTTTTTGGGTGACTGTACTCAGTTTAATGTGTATGGACAGAACATTTAGGAAAAATTCAAAAGTCATAAATAGGAGATGTAAAAAAAAAACATAATTATGAGATTAAAAAAATCTAAATCCGATAAAAAGTAAAAAGTATGAGGGGAAAAAAACTCAAAATTATTAGATTAAAAAGTCAAGAGCATGATATAGTAAATCACAATTTCTGATTTACTGATTTATGAGTTATTTTCATAATTTCACATTTGTCTAGTTTGAAAAAGTACTGAGTCTATTCTGAGAATGTAAAGAGTATAAAGTATAGATATTTATATAAATGTAAAGAGTATAAAGTACAGATATTTATATAAATGTAAAGAGTATAAAGTATAGATATTTATATAAATGTAAAGAGTATAAAGTACAGTTATTTATGTAAATGTAAAGAGTATAAAGTACAGATATTTATATAAATGTAAAGAGTATAAAGTACATATATTTATATAAATGTAAAGAGTATAAAGTAAAAAGTTTCCATAAAAATAAATAGTCCAGTAAAGTACAGATACCTAAAAAGCTCTACTTAAGTACAGTAAAGGAAGTACTTTTTGTCAGTTGCTTCCACCTCTGCTGTGTGTTTGAGTGTGTGATCAGATATTTAAAGTAGAAATGACACAGATAGACTTGGTCAGGTTCATACTTTTGATTATTTCCACATGCTTGGATGTGTTTGAAGTGTTATGTTTTCAGTCTTTAGTGTAAAAACACAAACACTGGTGCAGCTGTGACGTATTAGAAAATGCTGTGACAAACTCTGGAGTCTTCCTTCACTTCCTTCCATCCAGATTTTACAGACTGATGTCAGGTTATTAGTTTTTTTTATTTTGGGTCAAAGTGCCTGGTGTGGATGCGTCTCCTTTCTGAACTCTAACCCTAAACCGTTCTGCTCCTCTGAAACTGAAAGGCTGTCGTTACCTTCACTATTGATCAGTAATAAATAATAATAATTAATTTGATCGATGTGACCCAGCATGTTTGAATCAGTAACTGAAGAAGCTGTGTTTCCTGCAGGACTTAATATCACCACTAGAGGGAAGCATTGTCTTTATCCACAGACAGCAGAAGTTTAGCAGTGTGGATATGAGGACCATGGTTCCTCATATATATATATATATATATATATATGCCTGACCTTCAGTGTTTTAGTTTAATTTCTGTGGTTTAAATCAGATTAAAATCAGACAGAATCACTTACAGAGGAACTGTTCAGTCACATAAAAGAACTGATTTATACACAATAGATATGGAACTAATCTGACTAAAAACATTTTACCTGCTTCCACTGGCAGATTTATTTACTTGAATGAAGAAAAAATAATAATAATCTTGAATTAATTAAAAAAAAAAAATCTCACTTTTTCCATTGGCTTGAATGAAGCTAAATTAATAAATAAAAAAAATCTGCCAATGGAACAAGTATTTTTCTTTTTTTTTGCTTTATTTTTGATGTATAGACAATATATCTGGAATTAATCTGACTAAAATCATTTTACCTGCTTCCACTGGCAGTTTTATTTACTTGAATGAAGGAAAAAAAACAATAATAATAATAACAATGATGATGATGATATTGAATTAATTAAAGAATAAATACATAAATAATAATATCTGCAAATGGAACAAGTATTTTTAAAATGTTTGTTTTATTGTAGATTTTTGATGAATAGACAATCGATCTGGAACTAATCTGATTAAACTAATCTAAGATCATTTTACCTGCTTCCACTGGCAGATTTATTTTTCCTTGAATTCGTTGAATCAGATTAGATTAGTCAGATTATTTCCAGATCTATTGATTATAAATCAGTTGTTGTATGTCACTGAACAGTTCCTCTGTAGGTGACTTTAATCTGATTACACATTTTTAAACCATAGAAATGAAACTAAAACACTTGTTCAGGTTGAACTTGTTGATGTTTGTATTTTTTCAGTGAATCCTGATGCTTTTGTAAATACTGAACATATTTACGTCTTTTCATCTGCTGTTGTTTGTGAATTTTCTTCATCTGTCGTAAATGTTCAAACAGTGTCATGTGACCCTGACGTGTCCCGGTGGGTTTGAATCCACATGAATTTGACCTTTGACCTTCACAGTGTTCAAAACCTTCATACTGAACTAAGTCAGTGTGGGTTTAAAGGTTCAATTGGCAGGTTTTTAATTTTATGGGGGTTTTTTTTCAAGAAAAAACTAAAATAAATGTAAAAATCGAACCAATGGAAGCAGGTAAAATGATCTTGTTCAGATTAGTTCCAGTTCTATTGTCTATAAATCAGTTGTTGTATCTAAACAGTTCCTCTGTAGGTGATTCTGTCTGATTTTAATCTGATCACATATTTAAACTATAGAAATGAAACTAAAACACTTCATGTTTTGTTTAACGGCTCAGTTGGGAGAGCAGGTCGTCCATTGACCAAAGGGTTGGCGGTTCGATTCCCGCTCTGTCCTAGTCGGTCCGTTGTGTCCTTGGGCAAGACACTTTACCCTCCTTGCCTCCAGTGTCACTCACACTGGTGTATGAATGTTCGGTGGTGGTCAGAGGGGCCGTAGGTGCAAAATGGCAGCCACGCTTCTGTCAGTCTGCCCCAGGGCAACTGTGGATACATATGTAGTTTACCACCACCAGAGGGAGCATGTGAGAGTGAATAAATAATGGATCAATAATGTAAAGTGCTTTGGGTGCCTTGAAAAGCACTATAGAAATCTAATCCATTATTATCATTATTATTATTATTATTATTATTATTATTAATAATAATAATAATAATAATAATAATAATAATAAGATGAATGACAAACAAATAAAGTTCTGTTTCTATGGGGGGTTTTTTATTCTACACATACGTTCGAGTCCAGTTATGGAACAGATTTATAAATGTTCCACTTTAAAGAACCTGTGAAGTCAATGTGTTGTTAAATACTACAGACGGACACAAACATTCCTTTAAACTTCATGTTCCATCATTCATTCTCTTTATTTCACTTTAGTGTAAAGAAAAACCTACAACCAACCTGCATTTGTCCTGATTATTCAAACTTGGTCAAATATCAGCGTTTTTCTGCTGGAGGCGTTTGTCAATCAGTGTTTATGTTATTAGTGCTAGTTACTATTAGCTGTGTTATTAGCACAGGCTAGTATTAGCTGTGTTATTAGCACAGGTTAGTATTAACTGTGTTACTAGCACTAGTTAGCATTGGCTGTGTTATTAGCACTAGTTAGTATTAACTGTGTCATTAGCACAGGTTAGCATTAGCTGTGTTATTAGTGCTAGGTAGCATTATCTATGTTATTAATGCTAGTTAGTATTAGCTGTGTTATTAGTGCTAGTTAGTATTAGCTATGTATGTTATTAGCAATAGTTGGAATTAGCTGTATTATTAGTGCTAGTAAGCATTAGCTGTGTTATTAGCAGTAGTTAGCATTATGACAGTGGGTGGTAAAAATCCTCATCACTTTACTGTCATCTCGGCCTCCATGGAAAAACAAACGTAATAAATATTTGCGTTTCTTCACCTGAAACATCGCGGTCAGTATATTTCAGCGCTAACGTGGTTTCAGGAGGCGTTGAATCCCATCATTTACATGTGAAAAAGTCAAGTGAAGGATCCAGATGAACTCTGTGTTTAAAGTACATTTATTCTTATATTCATGTGCGATGCTTCCATTTTGCATGAATATGTTTATCATGTTGAATCAATTTAATGATTGTGTAATAAATATATTTTTGATGTTATTTTTGGTGAGTCTTTTTTTTTTAACCGTACATGATGTGTTTGTTATTAAATTCTCAGTCAGATCAGATTAAGGCCAGTTTTATATTTCTGTTTATTTAATGATAATAAATTAAAAACACTTTTATATACTTAATAAAAATGTGACATTTATTTATTAGGATCCATATCAGCTGATCCTGGAGTCATCCCATAATAAACACACAACACTTAAATACAACAACAGTAATGATAATTTAATAATATTAATATGTAAAAAATATAAACTAAAATAAACAATACTAATGATCACACTAGTGTGTGTGTTATGGTGTGTCTGGTACTTCACAGCTCATTACACAGTGGCCAATCAGAGTGCAGCGAGTGTGACTGTTGTTTATTTATAAAGAGAGAGAGACAGACAGAGGAGAGACACGGAGAAGGAGACAGAGTTAAGACACAGCCAGAGAGAGAGAGAGAGAAGTAAGAGGAGAGACAAAGAGAGAGAGACATGGACAGAGGAGAGACAGACACAGAAAGAGAGACACTAAACACTATCATGTACATCTAGTCTATCCGCTGCTCTATCAGCTAGCCTGGCCACACCCTCTTCAGAAAGTGAACAGAGTTGTCATGACAACACCATCGTTACGTGTAACACAATCAGCATCAATGATAAGAAGGAAAATATCCTGAGCGTATTATGTCGCTTTTCCATCTGATGTATGTGTAAAACTTTACGATATTTACTAAAGGTCAAAAAACACGAGTGTGTAATATTGGGTTTTCCATTAAATGTAATGATTCTTTTATTATCATTTATTTCTCATAAATAAAATGAGAAATAATTTTAGAAACATGGAAACCAACATAACTTTCCGGTTTTACAGATATATTTATTATTATTATTATTATTTATTTTATCTCCTACTAAATTAAATGCTGTTTTCCTTCTGTTTCTAAACAATCACTGTAGCCGTTGGGAAGCTTCCAGGAGGCTCATGGGGCCTGAGATCAGAAAATTAATGAATGATATTCAATGGGAAATAAAATGTTAAAATGGTATCTGGTTTGTCATGTGACCTGAATCACACACATGTTGTTCCTCATAATGAATGATTATTATTGATGTGTGTTTCAACTGTTTCTGTTAACCAACGGCTGATTCATTTCTGAGTAAAACCCGTTAATAATTTGGACTAAACGCCTGTTGCACATGTGTCATAACAGTCACTCATTGTAGTCTCTTACTAAACCAGACTCCCACATAAAACCTAACGTCATGTTTTCTTCCCATCAAAAACTGGTGGTCTGTCTATGCTAGGGCATTAACGACTTCAGTTTTTTTTCAAGTCGACTTCTCCATCAATAAAGTCGAAGTCGAGTCGACGGGTCACGATGACATCATCACATTTTCAGCAGAGGAACTACTGTCCAACAATGAGCAACTGGTATTAAAGTTCACTGTGACGTAACAATGTCCACTGACATCAGCATTTTAACCCCAACAAAACAAAGGCTAATATTAGCAAAGAGTTTTATTTAAAATTTTAGTGCACAACTTCAGTAGGGTGAACATATGACTGGATTTTGTCTGGATGGATCCACAGCTCTAAAACCGAACCTGGACTGACGCGACAGACCAATCATCATTTTTACCTGTAGTCTCATTCCACCTGACGATACATTGTCATCTGGTCGACCGCATCTATGTCGACCATTATGTACATTTATAATGATATATAATCAGAGTGCGAAATATGGGGGGGTCGGACCCTCCCAATTAACCCTTGAAACCCCTTGAAAGCCTCAAATGCAAAATTTTGGGGGGGTCTGAAATTACGTTAAAATAGATTAGATAAAATGATCAAAATACATATTATTGTTGTTAATTATGTTGTTGTTACAATTATCATTACAATGTCATTATTACAATGTTTTCTAAGCTCATAATATCATATCAATATCATGAATATTCAGTCTCAAAATTCACGGGCCAACCCACTATCTACTACCCATGCGCGGAGGTGCACGCGCCAAACAGGCTAGCAGAATAGTAGCTGTGGTGGTAAAGTTGAGTTGTATATTGAACATGGCTGGCAAGCGCAAATTACAGAGTGTATCACTTGCACACTTTGGGTTCATCAGTGCATCCAAAAAGGTGGCAGTAAGCGATGAAGGTGCTGCTGCGGGCACACTCACTACTGGAAGACAGGAGCCAACAGAAGAGCCTCCCCCACTCCCACCCTGTCAACAAGAGAAGGCAGTGAGCGTTTCCAAGAGTTCCGATGAAGCAGCATGTGCTGCTGACCCTGAGGTAATGTCAGTCAGTGACAGTGCTGCTAGCACAAGTGATCTGCCAACTGGTTGGACAGTAAAACAGATGAACGAATGGACAGACCGTAACTCTTGGCTTCACTTCAAGGCCGGAAAATTGGGGTGTTTAGTGTGCCGAAATGCTAAGACCTTGCTAATCACAGACAAGGGACCCGGTTTACGCCTAGCAGAAGAATGGATCAATGGCAAGGTAGGTAGCTCTGATGCAAAAAAGCTAAGAGATTAAGCGCGCACCCGCCGTGAGAGCGCGCACCCTCCATGGTGTTGTGTGGCTTTACTTGTTCTAGGCTATCATCCACTGTGTTGTTTTTTTCCTCCTTGAGTTTGTATTTGCAGAAAGATGTCAGTGTCGGTCATAGGCTGTACCATCTGCTATTGTGTCTGCACCGTAATTTACAACATTGCATTGGCTAGCCTACTTAAGAAATTTTTGATTAGTATTGCGCAACAATTCCAAGATTGGGACCCCCCCGAAAGTCGATGGGTATTTCGCACACTGTATATAATATATAATAATAATATGTATTATTGTACTTAATGCTATAGTCTATGTAGTCTAAGTGGACGCGTTCACATGTTCGCAGGTTCTGGTCGTGAACAGTTGCAAGTCAACTGATCAGCACCCAGTCAGACCAGCCAATCAGCACCCAGAGGTGGCTGTGGCTCAGTTGTGGTAGAGTGGGTCATCCAATGATAGAGAGGTTGGCGGTTGACATCCCAGCTCTGGCTGTCCACATGTCAAACTGTCCTTGGGCTTGACTTAGTCTCCCAATAGGACTGACAGAACCCTAGAAACCAACTGGTGTATGAGTGTGTGTGAATGGGTGAATGTGAGGCTAATGTGAAGCACTTTGAGCACCATGAAGGTGGAAAAGAACTATAGAAGTGAAGAACATTTACCCATTAGCTGAATGCTAGCATGTTGCAGGGGAAAAATCCCAATCTACAAAAGTACATAAGAAAGTTTCACTTCTGATATAAAATACATAAAGTGGAATCTAGTTAAAAGGTATTTTTAGAAAGTATTAATTTAACCCCGTAGATCCCAATTCATCCATGATCACCCCCTAGGTGGAACTGCAAACTTAGTGAATTAGTGAATTTTTTTTTGCCTGAATCATTGGTCTAGTGACGCTCCATAGACCCTCAGCCAGGACCAGTAAAATGTTATCGGTCCAATCACAATGCTCCATTTGTGTAACGAGATTTTAGGGCGGGGCTTAGCACAATGATGACAGGGTTGAAGAAGTAGGAACTTACGCAGCATGTAAACGGACACTCCATTGTTAGCGGTGTGTTCACATTAATTAGCCTAGCATAGGATGTTGAAACAACCAGATAGGAACTGAGAGGAAACACACAGTCAGGACAGCTGTTTCTGTTGCTCTGTATACGTCACATTGTTGGTTGCTCTGATTGGTTATAGCTCTGGCCTATTATGTGCAGAGCAGTTTGAAAAACAGCTGTTGACCCCACCTGTACGCTTAAACTCAGGACAGGGAGGTCCATGGCATGAGTGCAGGTTGATGAGTAGGGACAGAGTCGTGAGGGTATTTATTTTTTCAAAATAAAAAAAGCGCTCAAATGAAAAAAACAAAACAAAAAGGAGCCGTCCCAACCCAGGATGAGGCTGGACTTGCCACCAGGCGGGTTTCTTTGGTTGGCTGCTGTGCCGTTGTCACCTCCTGATGGGGCAGAGGGCTGTGGCACCTCCTGTTGAGTCTCCACTGGCTCCAACTCTGAATTTTCAGGGAACTCGTCAGTTCCTTGCTCTTGGCCATTTTCAACCTCTCGTCTCTGGTTCCACACCATGGCTGCCCCGCAGTTGTGGATAGAGGTCAGTTCTAGCTGTGGGTACTTAACCCTGCTGGCACGTCTCAGTGGGGACGAAGGACGAGAGATCGTTTCCAGACTATGTATTCATATCATAGTCAGGCTGAACACTTCATGGAGCAGCTCTGAACTCATTACACTCTGTGTGATGACAGTAAAGGCGTTCTATTCTATCTTCATAAGAATGCTGTGAAGCCTTTTGTGCTGCATTCATGTCATTTTTATTCTCATTTCTGATGCTGTTTATTTATTTTTCTATGTCATCACCCCTGGCAGAATATTATGTATTTTGTTATACAACATGTATGCAATTATTTCTGCTAAATAAAAATGTAATAAAAAAAAAAAAGGATACAAATTTGCAAGCACTGCATGCACAGCATAATCTGCATTCACTATCGGTGCATGTGTTCTTTAAATGCTGGTAGACGTCATGGAGCTGAAGAGAAAAGATAAGTTTCAAACATTTTTATGACATATGAACTTTGTGCTGCAGTTATAATGTTCAAACATTAGTTTTAAAGTAACGTTCTATCAGTTGGTGAATGGTGATTGTAGTGCACATGCACTGCTGACAAATTTCGATTTGTAATCGTCCTGTCTAGTCTTAGCGCCAGTTTACACACACTCGGGTATTTTTGAAAACGCAGACATTTGCCTTTGTTTGTGCCGGTTGTTTATACACAAACTGAGTTTTTTCCTCTGAAAACTCATCTTTATAAAAACTCAAATAAAAGTTAAGAGTTTTGGAAAAGTTCATTTTGCGTCTGTCTATAAAGAGACCAAAATGGAGTTTTAGGAAACGAGCAGCGTCATACGTCTGACGAGAAATAAATACACTCTGAACAGCAGCAGTTCTTTTATTAAGTTCTTATATTCCAATGGTGGGCCGTGGACCCCCATATATTAACTTCACTTCAGTATAGACTAGTAGAGCTGCACTTTATTTCAGGAGCATTTAAAACCATCACGTATGTTTTCACAATTAAGATTAGGAAACTAATTACAGTTATTGTCAAGAATAAAAAGGTGATTTAAAAATACTAAACAAAATGAAGCTGTCTGTCTAATAAATAGCATAATGTCACCGTCTCATATAAGACACCAACCAGACAATAATAAAACAAACTATTCTTTGAAAATAAAGTTAAGAAATCATTTGAGAATAGGATATACAACAACAAATAACTGAACATGTTGCAATGACAAGAAGAAATTCAAAATAAAATGTATTTATTCACTAACATAGTTCTCCACAGTATCTGCTTATTTGAACATTAAGTGGAACCTCCTTTCTTTTCTCTAGAACACTTCAGTGGCTGTTGGACAGTTTATCTGTGTGTTTCAGC
>CM035788.1:45185648-45208148 GCA_020466265.1 Siphamia tubifer | reverse complement strand
GGTTAATGGCAGCGGAATGTCCCCATAGGGAGGGAGATGTTGTATGTTACACTAACCCTAACCATGGATGTTGTCTAGTTTGGTTATTGTCAAATTGTGTATTTAAATTCATCACTGGGGGGTGTCATCCCCTCCGTCAAATCTCACCCAGGCCACATCTATAAACAAACCCTGCCATATGGACAAAATAAATATACAAATATAAAAAATGCCTAATAAATGTATTTTATCATTTTTATTTTACTTTTTACTATTACTATTTCTGTGCCATTTATTTACTTTGTCCTCATTTCTATTTTTTTTCTTTAATTTTCATCCCTGTATGTATTTATTTCCTGTTTTCATTCTGTCATATTTACATTCACTTTATCTCTTTTCTTATTTATTCCTGCATTTTATTTTTATCTGACATATTAATCATTTTAATCTCCATCCAACTGTTAAACAAACACTTTAAATATGGAATGTGCAGTGACATTTCAATGTAATAAAATAAAAAAAAATTTTAAAAATGTCTATTTAATCATGTTTTTAATCATGTCATCAATATTTTGCTTCTCTCTGTCTGTCTATCATATTTATTTCCATTTCTTTCTGCTTAGTTTCATACTTACATTCCCTTTATCTCTGCTCTTATTTATTTCTATATTTTATTTTCATCTGAATCCTCTTATAATAGTGAGTAAATACTGATGGATTTCATAGAGTGGTCTGGAATGTCAGTATTTTTTCTGGATTATTTAAAATAAAAAGCGTTGACAGTCACTTCTGCTTCCACTTCCATGAAAACAATGAACACGCTGTAACACATGACCCTCTGAGGAATTAAAAAAAAACAATCTGACAATGGAACAAGTGAAAATGATCCTGGTAAAGTTTATTTGTAAAGATATGTTGTCCTTGACAAAAGGGTCAGTCACGTGACTATGATGACATTGGGATTCCAGCTGGAGGGCAGGAAGTAACCATGGAGACTGGAGGAAACCATTAAAGATAGTGATTATTGTATGGATTTAGGTCCAGTGTCGAAACACAGATACATACAGTTAGTTAAAAATGTACTGGACGTGACCCGTATCTTATGAAAATTAATGAGGTTTTAACAGAACCTAAAGATTTGCCAACAGTCGAGGCTGTGTATATTACTAACTACCTGGTCCTGCAGACATCCTACTACACCAGCAGCAGATGAAAGATGAGAAAAGTTTGGAGCCATAGAACTTTTTCACTAGTGGGTGGGTTCCACAAACTCCGCGATAATTATGGTTACAATTATGGTTTAATAAAACACTCACCCTGGTAAACCAGGGTGAGTGTTTTATTTGTAAAGATGCGACGTCAAGATTTTTGCATGTTTTTTGACGTTAGTTGCTGCTAGCCGCTAGCAGTAGCAACTAATGTCAACAAACATGCAACTCATCTTAATGTGTCTAGGTAAACCATATTACAACAGTGTAAATGAACATTTAACCACAACCTAATGATATATCGCACATCCACAAAAAGAAGTTAGCTTTGGAACATACCTCTGATGAAGTGGTCGCTGCAGACATAGGCATTAGCATTAGCATTAGCATTAGCAGACTCTGCTCCTCCTGACTGCAAATGCAGATTTAAAATCCACTTTTTACTGTGTTTTTCGGTGAGCTATTTCTATTTCTCACCTTTGTGAATAACCATCTGTGGTATATCTAAAAATTAGCTTTTCCTTCTCTCAGAATGATTGGCGCAATGAAAAATTCACTCGACTTCGTCAAGCTACTTCACTTCCTGCCCTCCATCTGAAAATTGGATGCTGACTACATAACAATGTGACGTGAAATCAATCTATCAAGCAAAAAAAATATTTGGAATTCTGTAAAAAAATACAAAATTAAAATCCTAAATTAAGCACAAAAAAACCCAAACCATAACCTTCTTGGCGGAGTTAATAAATAAATATGACAATGGAATCAGGTAAAACTAGTGCAGAGCCGTAGAAAAGGTAAGACTGTTTGTTACTAATGTTTTGTGGAAGTGGATAAAATGAGTTGAAAGGAGCAGAGACAAAGACTATAATTTAACACACACAATAACACACACACACCATTATCATCATAATCGTGAACATTATTATTAACATATTATTATTGTTATTAAGTTAGCACCACATCTCATGTCACCAGCTGATGAATTCACATACATGGTTGTGGTCCAGTATCTACACAGTAGCTGGTCTGAACATTTATCTACTGGCTCTGTCAGTTCCAAGTGTGCTATTAGCACAGTGCTAGGCTAGTGTTATTAGCACAGTACTAGGCTAGTGCTATTAGCACAGTGCTAGTCTATTTAGCTCTTCACAGAGCTAAGTAGACACTGATTTCAGTCTGGTTACTACCGTTAATGTTTTGCCTGGTTCCATACCTATGCCGACTTTCAGTACCCAACTGAGGGGGGTGGGGTAGTAGCCCAGCGCAGCTATAGCCAAATCAGGGGACAGGACTTGGCAATGCTCAGAGCGGCAAAGTTAGAAAGAGCCATGAAATTAGTTTAATATCTTTGTTGTTGTATGTTGTGATGGTGTAAAACTATGCACTGCAGTTCACCATAGTACTGGGAAGTCACCCTCCAAATGTTGGATCATTTGGTAGAGTTGTGCAGGTGTGAGGTGTCCCACAGTCAAACAGGACACACTATAGATACAGATTTTCTGAATTTTCGAGAGATGATCTTGGTCAGATTAGTTAAATCAGATTAGTTCCAGATCTATTGTCTATAAATCACTTCTTGTATCTGATTGAAAAGTTCTGATTCAGTCTGATTTTAATCTTATCACAGATTTAAGTAGAAATTAGTCAAACACAATGAAGGTCACATTTATATATTTATATTTATATTTATACATCAACGGCCAATTCCAATTCCTCCCTTAACCCTCCATTAGTAACCCTTAAAACTAAGTGTTAAGAGCTAATTATGACTTAGAAATGGGACACCCCTTAAATGTTGGCCCTGAAATTAATCAGGGCCTGCGTTGTCTCTGTTGTCTCTGAAATGAAACACAACTTTTTTAATATTTGCACTGTTAACCCTGTTTAATCATAAGCCACAAACAGTTATCATCCACTGGTCCATCAGGTCCACGGTTTTTAAATTGTTGTTGACTATCTGTAAATTATTCCTTCAGTTAGAGCTATCAAACAAATAATCTGTATAAATAACACATCCATATTCAGCTGTCATCACATACCGCAGCTCAATGAAAGGTAAACACCAGCTATAACTATTGTTAGATAACTCTGCGGCTATGGGACATGACATTAGCCTGGTCATCTTATACCATTATCAGCACAATCATGTTATATAGACTGTTATCTTGATAAAACAACTACATTACCACTGCAAAAAATTACTGTTTTTATAATGTTAGCTAACTTAAACAATAATAACTAGCTTCTCCGCACCAGCCGCTATTGACAAAAGATCGTGAAATAAAAAATACATATTATACAACAGTGAGGAACATAATCCATAAAATGGACCTAAACTAAGATAATACAATGATTTTCGTAATGGTTAAATCTCCATTAACAAAGAAAATATTGCATTCTGGGTAACCCTTGCTCCCAAGGGTGGTGTCGGAGATCCTCAATATTGAGGCTATACAGCACTCAAACTTAGCCTTCAACTTAAACGTTCGTAGAATTGGGACAGCACATTTTGAGATTGAGGGTTAAGGAGGAATTGGAATTGGATCCAAATCTGTTTCTTGAACCTATTGAAGTTTCACTGACGTATGTGAAAACTTTTCCTAAATAACACATGTATGTTCCATAAAAAGTGTTTATATGACAGTGTTTTAATTCCTTTAAGCGTGGAAGTATATTGTATTTGTTACCTGAACCTGTGTGTGTGTGTGTGTGTGTGTGTGTGTGTGTGTGTACAGATGATGGATGGTGGTTAGCATCAGGAAACCCTTGTTGATTAGCAGCTCATGTGTCGTGAACAGGAACCATCCATCTTCATCATGGCGTCGCCTTCAGCCGCCGCTCAGTGTGTATTTGGACAAGTGTAGCGCGTTTATATAGAGAGTGAAAAACTATAACAAACACTTGGATTAGGGTCTTTTTGAAGGGGTGGGGTTGGGGGGGCTTTAGCACCCAGATCCACCTGATTAACATGAAACACAGACGGTGACAGTTTGTAGAAGTGCAGTTTTAATGACTGCAACAAAAACTGAACCATCACGATGATATTTAAAGTCACTTATGGACAAACATAACACAAACACCCCCCACCCCCCCCCCACCACCCCCACCCCCAGTAAATGGTAAATGTTCTGCACTTCTATAGTTCTTTTCCACCTTTATGGTTCAAAGCTCTTTACATTAGCCTCACATTCACCCATTCACACACACTCATACACCAGTAGGTTTCTAAGGTTCTATCAGTCCTACTGGGTTCAGTGTCTTTGCCCAAGGACACTACGACATGTGGACACATGGACACATGGACAGCCAGAGACCCCAAACTCTCGGTTATTGGGCGACCCACTCTACCAACTGAGCCACAGCCGCCCAGTACTGTGCACACAGACAGAGTTGGACTGGAACAAAACATAGGCCCAGTATTTTGAGCCGTGACGACCCCCCCAGGTCTGGAGCAGGGGCGGAGCCTAAGACAAACAGCAGTCTGGGTATTAGTACCACACTAAGACTACTAATGCACAATTTGGATTGCGTGGATAGAATGCTGGGGGAAGTACAGGCACTGAGTCCTTGTCTCTGTCTCTCTCTCTCTTGTGTCTGTATTTGTAATTTCTTAAACCTGTCTTACATGTTCATGACTATTCACCTGATGTCCTCTTTCACCATCTGCATAAGGAGCCACAGACAACAGGATCTGCAGTGACTCACCTGTGTCCTGTGCTGACCTGTGACCCCAGACCTCCTCCCTCACCCTCACCTCTCTGAAGGACGGACCTGTCCACCCACCCCCCACCCCCCCCTTCATCTACAAATGGACGTTCATCTATAGTCTGTCCGTCCATGGGAGTGGATCTGTCCTTCAGTGTGGTTCTCCTCAAGATTTCTTCTTTCCCACTGGGTTTTGGAGTTTTTCTTGCCGAGAAGGAGGGTCTAAGGACAGGAGGAGGGTCTGAGGACAGGAGATGCTTGGGACTTTATCTATTTCTGTGATTGATTGTGGTTTTTTTGTAAAGTCCTGTGAGACGACATTGTGATTTGGGTCTCTACGTATAAATAAAATTGAAATTTGAATTCCCTAGTTGCTGCTCAGAGCACATTACATCTGGTAATCATGGTCACATCCACCCTACACATACACTTCATACAATATTATTATTATAAATCTGTTACAAATGAACTCTGAACCCATGAACCTCTTACATCTGGGTTCGTACTGTTCCTGATCTCATGTCACATACCCACTAAACTCAGTACCATGACCCAATAAAACACATCATCTGCACACTAACTCACTTTTAAAGGCTTTATTTTGGGGATATTTTTTAAACCTTTATGATGTGGTTAAATAAGTATTATTTCATCCATAGCAAAAAAATACTTTACTTTATTACAATTCAGAATTTGTTCTTTGTAACTTTTACTTCAGTAAAGCAGTTGTATCAGTACTTCTACTCACACTCACATCAGTAGCTGTACTTTGACCACCTCTGCCAGAACCAGAACCAGAACCAGTGGATTGAAAGCCCAAACATTGGAACATCTTCAGTTTTCACTCCAATAATCAGACTGTTTTTGATGCAGGAGCTAGAATATGTTTCTGTGCTTCTGCTTTTTCCTTTCATGTGTCAGACATTTTTATTCTTGTATTTGAAGCAGTGGTTTGTGTTGAAGCCCCCCCCCCCCCCCCCCACCCCACCCCCCAAGCCCCCACTCCACTTCCAGCCAGTCTGGAGACTAAGTTGAGTTCAAAGTAATAATCCACAGTATTCTCATGTAAATACTGCTCCATTTTACAGCCGTGTATGACTGATTACTACAACATTAGAGTGATTCAGGCTGATGAAAGCTTTTACATGTCAACTTCTAAACACAGGAAGTGATGTTTCTGCTTCAGGTTTGTTTGGATTCACCACAGGAAACACTGGGCATTTTACTGGAACACTGATGTCCAAGTGCACAAACAATAAGTTTCTTTTTTTGTCTTTTTTTGTAAAGGGGGGGTTGTTATGTTTGTTGAAAATGTAGAAAATTTATTTTAAAAAAAGAAGCAAAAAAGAAAACTGAAGAGCAATTTACTGCTGTGAGTTACTGTCTCACATTGGAATCTGTGCAATATTGTATATTTATCATTTTTTATCTTTTTTTATCTTTCCATTTTAGTCTTTTATAGATATTATTTCTCTCGCTCTCTATCTCCCTCGCTCACACACACACACACACACACACACACACACACACATAATTTATCATTTTCAGGTGTTCATGTTATTATTCCTGCTGTTCATTCAGCCATTGCATTGTAATTTCTTTTTGATGCAAATCAAAATGACAATGTTTGTCTAAATTGTAGCAGAAAAACCCCCAGCACCTACAGTCCCTCCCACTACAACATTAGACCCCTCCCACCCCCATCTACAGTAAATGTTCTTCACTTCTATAGTTCTGTTCCACCGTCATGTTTCAAAGCTCTTTACATTAATTCAATTTTTCAATTCAATTTTATTTATAAAGTCGTCTCACAGGGCTTTACAAAAACACAATCAACTACAGAGATACATGAAAAGTCCCAAGCATCCCCTGTCCTTAGACCCTCCTTCTCGGCAAGAAAAAACTTCCAAACCCAGTGGGAAAAAGAAGATTAGCTTCACATTCACCCATTCACACACACTCATACACCAGTAGGTTCTAAGGTTCTGTCAGTCCTACTGGGAGACTAAGTCAGGGTTCAGTGTCTTTACCCAAGGACACTTGGACATGTGGACAGACAGAGCCAGGACGCAAACCACCGACCCTTCAGTCACTGGACGACCCGCACTACCAACTGAGCCACAGCCGCCCTACAGTCCCTCCCACTACAACATTAGGCCCCACCCATCACCACCTGAAGGCCCTCCCACCACCACCTGAAGCCCCTCCCACCACCACCTGAAGCCCCTAAAGGACAAGCTGCTCTACCTTCTTGAATCAGTTCTTCTGAGACTCTGTAGGTCTTTGAGTCAAATTAACAGCAGATAAAGACGAGACATTAATGACTATTCATCAGATAAAAGCATATTGATGGCAGTCAAATTATTCTAGTTTTTTCCATCAGGCAGAAAAAGCACAGACTTTAGTAGAATGTGACAACGTTTACATGAGGTTTTTTAATTCTGAATAATTTATTCTGAATTTAATCAGAATAAAATTTTTTTAATTAAAGCAATTTCCTTCTAGCCTAGCCATGCTATCTCTATTCATTACATGTATAGGTCTAGGTACGCTTCATAGGTAGAGGAGGCGGGGCTAAAAGGTTGTCTTTGAAATCCTCTGTATGCAATAGGACGGTACTACAACCAATCAGAGTAATCTTTAGGATGACGTAGTTAGAGCGCCGGAAAGTTAGGAATGACTAAACAAAATGGTGGATTATGGAGGTTAACGATAATTTAAATATTGTTGACGTCTTCTCTCATTCTTCATTCATCTTTGATAAAAGGAAATCTACACCTGTTCTTCTTCTTCTTCTATGGTTGTTTCCGGTTGTTTGTCTCCGAATTGTTGCAGCGTCACTTTGTTACACCCGCCCTCTGACTCTATACTTCACCATGGTTCGTCGGCCAGTTTCAGGGAAATCTAGCCAAAAGTTACATTGAGCTTACAGTAAGTAGACTACTATTGTAGCACATTACATGTGCGGCCGCTAGGAGTCTAGCGCGGCTAGGCTAATTTCCTTCCTGTTTACATAGACATGTTAATTCCAAATACGTTTTCATGGAATTTTGACATTTATTTTTGTAATATTTGTGAAGCAGCAGCTCGACTGAATCAAACATAGGAATCAATGATGTGCGGGCCGACCCAAAGTGAGCCAGCACCTGAGCAACCTGCCATTACGGGTCATTAAAAAATATTTGTAATAATATTCAGGTCGTCTGTCGATTAAGATAAACATTAAAATAACCCGGTAAAATCATTGTAATTTAAATATTAGGTACAATTTTATATTATTATTACATACACTTTATTAACTTAATTTTGTGAAGGTGTCGTACATCGTGGTCAGTATCGTATGGTATGGAGGGAGCAAGAGAGAAAATAAAGTTGGGAGAATGGAAGCTACGGAAACATACAAACAAAAAAGTTTGAAAACAAAAATGTTTTCTTTTCCGTGGAAAGCGGGTTCAAATATCTCTTTGGGTTTTACAGGTTGTCGACCCCTGGTTTAGATGCTGCGTTAGCGTTGATAACTTTTGAATGATGAAGCAGGACAAACATATTTTCTCAACATATTAACTTACAAGAAATGACATGGAATTTTAACACAGAAATAAATGCAGGTATGTTAGTAAGGTCAAAGGTCATGTGATGTTCATAAAGACTATTGACTAGTTTTTCAAATGCGTGCCGAGAAGCTGGTCGGGTGCGTCTTTTTCAAGTCTATTTCTATTTCTTGCGGTCCGAGTTGCGGGCTGATTAGTTAAGAAAAAATGGTTGGTTGTGGGTCGTTTATACGTCGACCTGCACAACACTAATAGGAATCAACAAACTAATTCCCAAAGTGGAATATGTGCATCATCGATGCCAAATATGGGCGTCATGGCGACCAGGCCAGGAGCATGTGCAGAACGACAGGAATAATGTTAAAGAGGAATTAAGTGTTTCCATGTCAGAGGAATTATTGAATTCAGAATTAAGATCAGAATAAATGAACTCAGTTTAATTGTGAATTATCATTTTCAACTGGAATAATGTGTTTATATGGTTCCTCTGAAAGAGGAATTAACCTTTATTCTGGATTAAACATAAAAACTCTGCTTTAAACTGGACCAGTTAGTTTTTTCGGAGAACGCAGACGTAGATTTGCCTTTAGTCTGAACTTCTCTAACAGTTGATATCCTCAGACATCCCATAATACCCAGTGTGTACTGGGGCAGACTCCATTAGAACCTCAGAGCTTCTTTTCCCTCTGAGCTTTTCATGCTGTTTTATTTACACGTCTGACCAAAAGAATCCTATACACAGGAAATGCGTGTGAGTGTGAGTTCCTCCAATGTGGGGACGTTTATTTATTTCAACAAACATTCCTGATTTGCACAGCGTCGGTTCTGCAGTGAAGAGTGTTTTTCAGTTCTGCGTCTATATTTAGACATGGCCGCTCTGCCTACAGGTGTCATTCAACACTTTTCCATCACAAATCTGTGCAAAACTTCAGACATTTTTACAAAATGAAGAAAAAACACAGGTGCAGCTGTTGGTTTATCTATTAAATCACAAATCAATTAATCAAACTTTATTTCTACAGCACTTTTCATATATGGTGCATGTAGCAAAAAGCTCTTTATATCTGACCCCCCCCCCCACCTTATCCTGCAGATGTTCAGTTAAATAACATATGTACAGATGTACAGTTAAATATATATACATTTATATGTATACATGTATATATACATACATACATATATATATATATGTGTGTGTGTGTGTGTGTATGTATGCATACACACACACACACATTGATATGTTTAACTGTACAACTAGTTTTTCCTGCTTAAATAAATATTATTTCATCCATAGCAAAAAACAAATGTAGTTTAATTTAATTACAATTGAGAAGTTGTACTTTTTTACTTTTACTTCAGTAAAGGAGTTGAATCACAGTACTTTTTCACACCAGTAGCTGTACTTCTGCTTAAATACAGAATGTGAGTATTTTGAACACATCTGGTGTATGTATATGATAAATAATTAAATAAAAATAAAATAAAATAAAATGAATACAACAGTATGGAATAATGTTAATCATAAAAATGTAGAAATAAAATGACATGAGTAGTTGATTTATCATTATCAGGTGTCAAACAGTGTCTCATTTTAGACATATATTCATTATTGTTTAGCTCTGTCAAAATTAATGCTTTTATGCAGATTAACCATGATTTAATCTGAATAAAAATTAGATCACTATTAAACAGAACAGTTGTTTAGTTGTTTTGTTTCAAGTTGTTTTGTTGAAGGTAAATATGTATTTTTTAACGTTTTGCATTTTTCATCTTTTTTTGCAATACTTTACTTTTTGTAAGTTTTTCTACTTTTGTGTCTTTGTTTTTTCTCCACATTTGTTGTGTTTCTTGGTTTATTTTTGTGTATTTTGTGGGAAATTTGAGAAGAAAAAAAACCCCTGAGACAGAAGAGTGGACTTGACCATGAAGTGTTTTCCAGACTCTGTCAGATGAAGTTTTGTTTTTGTTGAAACTCTTCCAGGTTAAATGATCACATTAACGTTAGCGGTGGATTCTGCTTCAGACGTGACTCAACTAACGCCTTCAGTGCAGATGTTTTCACTTCTTTCTTCAGTCTCTTTACTTATGTAAAACCTAACGCAATTAATATAGATTCATCGTGTGTGTGTGTGTGTGTGTGTGGGTGGGTGGGGGAGGGGGTGAAGATGGAGGACTAAAAGTGCCAACATTAAATAAATAATTACATCATTAAATATGTTATTACCTCTGCCAAGGAGGTTATGTTTTTCTATTTGTTTGTCTGTGTTCAAGATAACTTGAAAACTTATGGACGGATTTTGATGAAATGTTCAAGATATGTTGGAAATGTGAACAAGAACTGATTTCGTTTTGGGGGTGATCGGGGTGGGGGGGGTCTACCTTGGTGGAGGTCTGCGCTCTCAGAGTGCTTTTCTAGTTAAATGTGTCATTAATTCATTAAAATACCAAAACAAACATATTATTTGACTAATTAATAAATTCTTTCCTGGTCCTTATGTTGAAGTGGATCATTAATTTATTTTATCTGTCAACCTCGTCCATCACAGTCAGTGGGCGGAGCTAAGGTGAATCTTGTCAAATCCAGTCCATTGGGAGTGTTAGAGCCAGAGTCTAGATTTGTATCAGTTGTCAATAAAGTTTAGTTTCCAAACAAATGTAGAGGTTAAAGGTCACCAGTGTATGAGAATGTGTTCACAAGCTCTGCATTAATCCTTTATCTGGAATCTATTTAACTGGACTGGATGTGCAGGGAAACCAATCAGCTGTTAAGACCCGCCCACTGACTGTGATGGACGAGGTTGACAGATTAAAATAAATTCATCATCCACAGCAACACAAGGACCAGGAAATAATTAATTAATTTGTGATAATTCTCATTATTATAATTATTATTATAATTATAATGATAATTAATGATATATGTTTATTTGACCTTAAATGATTTGGTATTTTAATGGATTAATGACACATTTAATAACATATTTATCTATTCCATTCCAAATTTAAGTCATTAATGTCATTTAATTGTATGTTTATTTAATTTTGGCATTTTTAATCCTTCGTTTCTTAGTGTATTTTTGTGGGGGGGTTTTCCTAGAAATTTTCAGTAAAAAACAAAAACAAAGACAGAACAGTTGACCTTCATCAAATGTTTTAACAGTTTTCTTTTCACTGAAGCACTTTCAGTTAAAAATACCACATTAACGTGAAGCATATGTTAGTGGGGCTAGCACTAGGCTAATGCTAACACTAGTTAATGCTGACACTAGTCTAATGGTAGCACTAGGCTAATGCTCACACTAGCTAATGCTAACACTAGAGTAATGCTTGCATTAGACTAATGCACACCCTAGGCTAATGCACACACTATGCTAATGCTAACACCAGTTTAATGGTAGCACTAGGTAAGGCTTACACTAAGATAATGCTATCATTAGGTGAATGCTCGCACTAGCTAATGCCCGAACTAGGTCTTGCACTAAGCTAAGTAATGCGCACACTAGGCTAATGCGCATAATAAGCTAATGCACACACTACGCTAATTCTAGCACTAGGTTAATGCTGGAAATAAGCTAATGCTGGCACAAGGCTAATGCTGGCTCTAGGGTAATGCTAACACTAGGCTAATGCTGGCACTAGGCTAATGTTAGCACCATGCTAATGCTAGCACTAGGATAATGTGAGCGCTAGGCTAATGCTAGCACTAGGATAATGCTATCACTAGACTAATTTATTGTCCATCCTAAATAAACATGTTCAGTGCAGATTTATTCACTTCTTTTTTAAATCTTTGTTCATGAAAAATACAATTAATAAAGATTAAAAATAAATGTTTAAAAATGATTAATCAACATTCATCCAAAGCAACCCTGTGATTAATCTGATTAATATTTTTAATCATTTGACAGCCCTACAAAAATAGAAAAGCTAACAAAAGATAGTATAATAATAATAATAATAATAATAATAATAATAATAATAATAATAATAATAATAATAATAATAATAATAATAATAATAATAATAATAATAATTGTGTGTGTATATTTATATATAATATTCAGTCCATCTGTTGTAACTGGACTCATTAAAAACACGTCAGCTGCTTTTTCTTTGTTTTAATGAGCAGAACAGATAAATACAAACACAGCCTGATCAAACTTTACATTTTCAATCTGAGGAAAATGACCTTTTTGTCTCACATGACCTCCTGTTGCTCTTGTTCGTCCAACGTGGAACTCTTTGGATTCTAAGTAAAAATGAAGCAACGGCAGAATTCTGGAACATATTTGACTTTTATTCCTAAATTCAGTTATTAATAAAAGCAAACTGTTTGTTTCTAATCTTTAGAGTCCATCATCTGACCCTCCCCAGAACCTCCCCCTGGACTCAGGAGGATCATTTAAACCACAGGTGTCAAACATGCGGCTCGGGGGCCAACTCCGGCTGACCAAAGGGTTCAATCTGGACCCTGGGATGAATTTGTGAAAAGCATAAATGACACTGATGATAATTAACACTTCAACTTTAAGTCAATTCAATCTAAAGTGGGTCAGACCAGTAAAATACTATCATAATAACCTAACAATAATGAAAACTGCAAGTTTTTCTGGCGTTTAAGAACAAATATGTTTAACATTTACAGTAGGGGTGTCAAACATGTGGCCCAGGGCCCAAATGCGGCCCCTCAACGGTTCAATGCGGCCCATGAGACAAAGAGCATAATAACCTATTAAAGGAGAAAAACACTCTGAGAGCGCAGACCTCCACCAAGGGAGATCACCACCAAAATCTAATCATTTCCAGATCACCAACCTACTCTGAAAATTTAATCAAAATCCATCCCTAGGTTTTTGAGTTATCTTGTACAAAAACCAACCAACGCCGACAAAAACATAACCTCCTTGGTGGAGGTAATGACTCCATGTTTTCTTTGCCTATAAATGATGATAACTTCAAGTTTTTGTCATTATTTTCCTGCAAAACATTATATTAAATTCAGAATCACAATCAAAATTAGGAAAACATTTACAACTGTCCTGTAACAATATAATGTGAATAATCTGAAACATCTAAAGAAAATTAGACACAATTTGAACCATTTTCTGCTTCTGTTAATAAAAGTTTAGTGTCTTTGTAGAACTGATCCATAATAAAACACATTGACTAATGATAAACTGAGGCAGAATATTGGTAAAATTGCTCTTATTTTCTTTGTGAAATTAAACTTTTTTTGCATTTGGATAATTTATGCAAGTATTTTAATAATTTAATGTTTTTTTTACTAAAACAATGACAAAAATGTGTAGTTGTCATTATTTATAGGTTATTATGTTTTCATTTACTGGTCTGGATCATATCAGGCTGAATGTGGAAAATGAAGAAAATGAGTTTAAAACCCCTGATTTACAGATTAGCCTTTTACAAAAGAAATGTCAAAAACTTGAAATCTCTAAAGAGAAGTGTGTGGAATTGTAGTAATACTCTCCCTTTTATTTCATGTTTTGTGTATTTGTTGATACACTGTGATCTGTAAGGTCGGATCCATATGTGTAAATGATTAATTATGGTGTAATATTATAAATACCACACTTGTTTTTCTTAAGGATTTACAGGTTGTTTATATTCATTTTATGTTCTTTGCAGATGTAAACATTTTCGTTGTGAAATTTTACTCTTTGATGAAAACCTATAATAATGGTATTATTTCTATACTTTGACTTTTCTGGCCCACTTTGTTTCCTGTTATCCTGACCATGGCCCCTGAACTCAGATGAGTTTGACCCCCCTACTTTAGGCTTTTAACACGTAATGACATTTTTTAAATCTCAGAATTATATGACTTTTTAATTCATCACTACAACTCGAGCCATAATTTAGACTTTTACCTCAATTATGACTTTTTTTTTATCTCATAATTATGGATTTTTATTACATACGTTTGAATTTTCCTTATCATCATGACTTTGATAATTCTTCCTTTTTATCTCAGTATTTGGACTGTTTTTATCTAATATATTTTTCCTTTTTCCGTCCTAACTGTGTGTTTCTGTGCAAGTTACCCCTTTTTGAGCAGTTTTCTGACTTTTGGACCAAACACAGTCAAGTCTGGACCCTAAACGCCTCATCATTTCAAGTGCAGAGCCTTGTCTTGGTAACTAAGTGCCAAGTACGAGCACAGAGGGAAGTTCACGTGGTACAGCTGCTGCGGCCGCGCGCCCACGACCACCGATGGACCGAAAGCCGGAGCCTCTGCGCACGCGTCCGCCGCCAAACCCAGGATCCCGCTGCGCACGTCGTCCTCACTCTTGGACAAAATGCTCTCAATGCTAAACCCTTTGGCTTTGTCCCGGCTCGGAACGGTTCCTTTGGGTCTGTCCACAGTCAAATTGGTGTTTCCTGAGAGCGGAGCGCGCGCTCTTCTCTCCGGCTCCAGGTCTGGAGCATGCGCACCGTCCGTCCACGGAGCCGAAGCCGGGTGCGCAGCCGCGAGCACGGGCACGGGGCTGTCCCGGTTGTTGGGAACCCCTTTAAGTGTCTTTTGGTCCCGGTGATCCACATGGCCGAACTGGACCGGAGCGGCTTTGGGCTCGGACTCCCCCGGCGCGTCTTTCTCTGCGTCCACGGTTGTCCCCGGGTCCCTGACGCGCTTGTGCCCGGTGCCCTTCGGTTCCGGTGCGTCCGGTTGGCTCTTGGTTTTTCTCTTCCGCCGCCGGTAGTTTCCGTTCTCAAACATGTCCAGGCACCTGGTGTCCAGGGTCCAGTAGCTGCCTTTACCGGGCCGCCCCTTCTCCCGGGGCACTTTAATGAAGCAGTCGTTCAGGGACAGGTTGTGGCGGATGGAGTTCTGCCAGCCCTGTTTGTTGTCGTGATAAAACGGGAACCGGTCCATGATGAACTGGTAGATACCGCTGAGGGTCGCGCGCTGCTCCGGTGCGCTCTTAATGGCCATGGCGATGAGCGCGATGTAGCTGTAAGGGGGCTTCTGGGGGGGCTCCTGACGGGCCGGGACAAAGCCCAGAGCCGGGACCATCCCGGCCGGGTCCCCTCCGTACAGGTAGATGAGCGGGGGGGGCCCGGCGGACAGACCAAGAGCCGAGGCCGGCAGTCCCAGCCGGCCGTGGTAGAGCGTCATGACGCGGTGCGTCCCTGGAGCTCCTGTCCTCCTGCTCCTCACACTGACTCCCTGGAGCTCCTGTCCTCCTGCTCCTCAGACAGACTCCCTGGAGCTCCTGTCCTCCTGCTCCTCAGACTGACTCACTGGAGCTCCTGTCCTCCTGCTCCTCAGACTGACTCCCTGGAGCTTCTGTCCTCCTCCTGCTCCTCAGACTGACTCCCTGGAGCTCCTGTCCTCCTGCTCCTCAGACAGACTCCCTGGAGCTCCTGTCCTCCTGCTCCTCAGACTGACTCCCTGGAGCTTCTGTCCTGCTCCTGCTCCTCAGACTTACTCCCTGGAGCTTCTGTCCTCCTCCTGCTCCTCAGACTGACTCCCTGGAGCTTCTGTCTTCCTCCTGCTCCTCAGACGTACTCCCTGGAGCTTCTGTCCTCCTCCTGCTCCTCAGACTGACTCCCTGGAGCTTCTGTCTTCCTCCTGCTCCTCAGACTTACTCCCTGGAGCTTCTGTCCTCCTCCTGCTCCTCAGACTGACTCCCTGGAGCTTCTGTCCTCCTCCTGCTCCTCAGACTGACTCCTCATGAGCCCTGAACAAAAATGTTAATAATTGTTGTATCTTTGCTGTTATATGTTGACTTTGCACTGGGAAATAAATTGTCCATCATAAACAGTCTGGGCTCTTCTCAGCCCACCCACATTAATTAAAATTTCATTGCGCTGAAAGTCCCCCCCTCCCCACCTCACCCCCCGCCCCCCTCCACCCAACAGCCAATGAGGTGGCGGGTTATTCCCTCATGTGTTTATAGAATTAGTGGCTTGATAAGTCTGCCCACCCAGGTTGAATCAAGCTGTGTTTATTTGGAAAAATTTCCGGGCACCCAATCCATAAACGCACTGATGTGCTGTTTGAAAAGTCCACGTCCACTCCTGACGCGCACACAGAGAACAAGCAAACAGAGCGCAGGCCTTTTCTGGGAGATGCTGTGGGTTCAGGAGAATGAAAACAAAGTGTATAAAAGGAAAAAGAAGCCAAACACTGTCTTTAAACTGGTGTCAGAACCTCATGTCCAACACTAACCCACAGTGGGAGTGGGTTTGTCTGCACACCACGAGTTCATTTCACACAAGAAGTGAACTTGCTGAACATAGTGATGATGATGATGATGAAGATGATGAAGAAGATGATGAAGAAGATGATGATGATGAAGATGGAGGAGATAATAACGATGAAGAGCTTTTATTAGAAAAGTTAAAACAGCAACTGGAGAAAAAGACCTGAATCACCATCTGTCTATGTTTTATTTATTTATTATTATTATTATTATTATTATTATTATTATTATTATTATTATTATTATTATTATTATTATTATTATTATTATTATTATTATTATTATTATTATTAACACACTGAAAAGGACTGATCTATTTACATGTACTGCTGCACAATATTAGTAAAACATACGACATGAGTTTTAGACCACTGATAAACTGACAGTTTTTGGGTGCCATATATATATATATATATATATATATATATATATATATATATATATATATATATATATATATATATATATATATATACATATATATATATATATATATATATATATATATATATCTGCTCTCCCAGTTTTCAAAAATACTCGAGAAATTGTATAGTAATAGACTTGAACACTTGGTTGAAAAACACTGTTTGTTAACTGAAAGCCAGTATGGTTTTAGACCGGGTAGATCCACATCTATGACCATTATTGACGCAGTGGGGGAAATTTCAAATTCACTAGATAAAAAAATATATACTATTGGAATCTTTATTGACCTAAAAAGGCATTTGATGCTGTTAATCACTCAATTCTACTTGAAAAAGTGGACAGGTACGGTATTCGAGGAGTGGCTAAAAAGTTACTTATTGGAGAGACAACAATTTGTAAAGATGGGTAATTACGAATCAACACACAAACCCATTACTTGTGGATGACCACAGGGTTCCATATTGGGTCCGATTTTATTTAATTCATACATAAATTATATTTTTAAGGTAACAACACTACTGAAACTAATATTGTTTGCAGACGACACTAATAATTTCTACTCAAGTGAAAAATACGATGAAACTATAAAATGTGTAAATAAGGAATTATCAGAAATTAAAATATGGATGGACAATAACAAGTTATCTCTTAACCTGGAGAAAACTAAAGTAATGATGTTGGGAAACTTCAAGGAAAATCCAAATAATTTTGTAGCCATTGAGAATACAAAGGTTGAAAATGTCACAGAAATTACATTTTTGGGAGTAATAATAGACAACAACTTAAATTGGAAAACTCATATTAACTACATTCAAAAGAAAATCTCAAACAATATAGCAATAATCAATAAAGCAAAGTGCCCTCTATATTTTATATTTCAGTTTGATATTTCCTTACTTAACTTATGCAATAGAAGTCTGGGGTAACAACTATAAGAGTTGACTACATCCATTGATAACACTACAAAAGCGTGCAGTAAGAACCATACACAAGGCTGAGTATTTGGAACACACCAACACACTCTTTGTGCAGTCAAAAATTATAAAACTAATTGATTTAGTGGATGTTTTCACAGCACAACTGCTTTTCAAAGTCAGTAAAAATGCCCTTCCAGACAATATACAAGGCCTATTTTCAGAAAGACAAGATGAATGTTACAATCTGAGGGGAAGGGGTAAACTTGTTCCACCAGTGATAAGAACTACAAGAAGAAGTATGTGTGTGTCAGTTTGTGGGGTTTGTCTGTGGAACAGTTAAGGAAGAAGCCTGAAACAGAGTTCAAACATCCATCAATTTAACCCTAAGTATAAAGAGAGTATTTTATTGCAGTATGGTGCAGGAGGAAAAGTCCCACAAGGTCATCCAAATTAGTTAATTTGTTCTCTTACCATTGTTGGTAATTGTATATTACCACTGTTTCAATTAATAAATACTATCACTGACAGCAATATATATAAATCTATGGGTTCTACTGAAACTGCACTGTTTTCTATGTAACCTATGGTTACACTGGTGTGTATGATCATATGTATTTAGTTTATTCTTGTTTCTTGTTTACGAGCTGAGTTGTGTAAATGTTTTTTTTTTTTGTTTTTTTTTCTTAAGCTCATAAGAACAAACGTGTCAAGAAATGTGGTATTCTTACTGTGAATAAGTCTTGGGGTGGGATTTATATATATATATATATATATATATATATATATATATATATATATATATATATATATTCTAAAGTTCACTAAAATGGACAAAAACATGCAAACAAGAAAAGTAAAAAAGGACCAATGGAAAATCAAAAACATATTCAAAAACTCTTTTAAAAAACACAAAAAATGTGATAAAATACATTCAATGTATGTAAATTATATATATATATATATATATATATATATATATATATATATATATATATATATATATATATATATATATATATATATATATATATATATATATATATATATATATATATATATATATATATATGTTGTCTTATCATTCAGGTTAGCGGATGCTTCTTCAGATGACCGTGTAGTTTTGTTTTTTTTTAATCTAAGGTGAAGTATTTTCACACATGTGTGTCTGTCACTCTCTTTTGTTTTGTTAGAACACCACAACTGTCTTACCTGTGGCAGCCATATCTGGTTTAGGTCTAAACTGTGTTTACGCGTCGAGAGAGAGAGACAGAGAGAGTGAGAGAGAAAGAGAGAGAGACAGAGAGAGAGAATAATATGCAACTTTTTGACTTGTGCTACTGAATGGGAGTCGACGTGACGACTAGTCGACGTTTTACTTAATGCCCTACTCCATACTGCTTGTCTTGTCATCTGAACCCACTTTATCCTCACTAGGGTCATGGGGGTCACTGGGGGCCTAATCCAGCTCCAGCAGGTGAAGGCAGGGTTAGAGGTCACCCTGTATGAGTCTCCAGTTCATCTCAGGGCTGAACATTTATAGACAAACAATCACTGTCACATTCACACCTATGGGTGATTTAGATTAACCAGTTAACCTATCAGTGCATGTGTTTGGATGGTGGGAGGAGCCAGAGTACCTGGAGAAAACCCACACAGACATGAGGAGAACATGTAAACTCCACACAGAAAGGTCTGGTGTTAGAATAGAACCAACAACCTTCTTCGTGGTTAGCACGAGTGCTAACCACTGCATCACCCTCTGTACTGCTCCTTACTGTATTTTAGAAATATATATATATAAATATATATGTACTTGGACATAAGTACTGAGTTTATCTATTTGCCTGGTCTGATCAGGTTTAATCGATAAATATAGCTGTGTGTCATCCCCATAACAATGAAAATTAATGCCATGATTTCTAATGATGTTACCTAAAGGGAGCATATATAGTGTAAACAAAATAGGCCCAAGGACTGACCCTTGGGGCACGCCATAATTAACTCTGGAGGACTGCGATGATTGTTGATTAACGTTAACAAATTGGTAGTGATCAGATAAATATGATTTAAACCAGCAGAGGGCTGCTCCTCTAATACCTATATCACATTCTAATCTGTGCACTAAGATACTGTGGTCAATGGTGTCAAAGGCTGCACTAAGGTCTAATAACACCAGGACCGATATTAATCCGATGTCAGCGGCTAATAATAAGTCATTAATTCAATTCAATTCAATTTAATTCAATTCAATTCAATTAGTAACTTTAACTAATGCCGTTTCAGTGATATGATTGGCACGAAAGCCAGACTGAAACTGTTCAAATAAACTATTATCCTGCAGGAATTGGCACAGCTGTTTAAATATTACTCATTCTAAAACCTTTGACAGGAAGGGCAAATTGGATATAGGCCTATAATTGGCTAAAATGTCAGGATCTAGGGTAGGCTTTTTCAGAATTGGTTTAATAACAGCATATTTAAATGACTGCGGCACATATCCAGTAATTAATGAAGTGTTAATTATATTTAGGACAGTGCTAATAATTAGGGGCAGAATCTCTTTAAAGAGTTTTGTTGTAATTGGATCTAAGAGGCAGGTGGCTGATTTGGAAGACATGATAATAGATATGAGATCAGTTTGGTCTACAGTGGTGAAATTATTTAGTGTTACAGAGAGATTTATTAAAGGGCCTAGGTTTGAAAGCGCTACTTTTTCTGATCTAATGTTTGGGAGAAATGTGTCTATTTTGTCTCTAATAGTTGATATTTTATTGTTAAAGAACTGCAGGAAATCATCAGGATGGAGCGTGGATGGAATAACTGGTTCCACGTAGGTGCGGCTGTTTGTCAGTCTGGCTACAGTACTGAAGAGGAATCTAGGGTTATTCTTGTTTTCTTCTATTATGGATGAGTAATATCTAGTTTTGGCTGTACGCAAAGCTTGCTTATACTTTATTAAGCTATTTTTCCAGGCATTGAGAGAATCTTCTGAATTGGATCGCCGCCATTGCTTCTAATTTACGTGTTGCTTGTTTAATGGAGCGAGTGTCAGCGTTGTACCATGGGGAGGTTAATCTAACCTTAGTAGTTTTTAACTTGAGGGGGGCAACTATATCTAACGTAGTTTGTAGTGTGAGCATGGTACTATCGACTAACTCATCACTTATACTGGGACTAAATGTGTCCTTTACATAATCACATGACATAGACACAATTAGTGACTGAATTAACTCTGTACTTTGAGACAGCACGGTCACATAGTATCCTTTTCATTTGCGTTTTAATCACTGAGGTAGAAATATCCTCAAACAAAACCTGGAAGGTCATTAAAAAGTGATCTGAGATTATGGGATTATGGGTAAAAATTACAAGGTCATTAATTTCAACACCAAGTGTTAAGATCAGATCAAGAGTATGTCTGTGAATGTGGGTTGGTTTATTAACATTTTGGATAAAGCCTAATCCGTCTAGTAGGTCACTAAATGCATTACTAAGAGAGTCAGCGTTGTTATCGACATGTATGTTAAAATCACCAACTATTATAATCCTATCCCAGTTCAACACTACACTGGATAGAAAGTCAGAGACTTCTAATAAAAACTGTGAATAAGGGCCAGGAGGGCGGTAGACTATGATAAAAAGGACTGGTTTTTGGTTTCTGCAGTTGGCGAAAGTAATGGATGAAACTAGACTTTCAAAGGAGTGGTAAGTGGGATTAGTTTTATGATTGATTTTAGGGCTAAGACCTAAACTGGAGTGAGATATTACTGCCACTCCTCCACCACGGCCACTGGTTCTGGCTGTGTGATAGTTCACATGTGTTGGTGGCGTGGATTCATTTAATGCAACATATTCATCCTGCTGCAGCCAGGTTTCAGTCAGAGCTAAAATATCAATCTGTTTGATCACTGATTAGATCATTTATTAATTAACATTTGGGAGAAATTGACGTAATAATGAGCAGTCCACATTGTATATAATTATTATTTTTATTAAATTATTTGATCTCACTCCTATAGGTTTTTTTTAATATTAGGTTTATTATTAATTATTCAGGGGATAGACACAGTTTTTCTATTACTTGCTACATGCTGGGTTTGTGACAGTTCAGAGTGAAGTTGATGCACAGAGAAGTGTTTTACACTACGACTATGACTCTGCGTATGGGCCAGCGTGGGCAGAAAATGAGTCAGTACTGAATAAATATAATTAAACAATCAAAGAAACAATTAAACTGTGTTTCTAACATATTGTAAAAATTTACACTAAAACGATGTGTGGATATTAAACTAATGAATACTTGTTATAATTTAAATAATTTGGATAAAACAGAGAAGGTGCTGTAAAGTAACGGTTATTTAACTATGAAACAGGAGCCGCAGAGTCAGAGCATGTTCTGTTCACCTGAACCCTATTAATAATCTTCCCCTCCACAATCCACATCTATTTTGACCTGGTCCCGATATGGAGCAGCAAGTAGGCAAGG
>CM035788.1:45160648-45178148 GCA_020466265.1 Siphamia tubifer | reverse complement strand
GCTGGGATATCTGGGGGGTGTGGTCAGGAAGTTGTGTGCTGGTGAAGATGGTGGGGGACGTCTGTGTGAGCTGGGGGGAGGTTTCAGAGGATGAGGAGGGGTCACATGGGCGGGGAAACATGTCCCACGGGTTGTCCAACGGTGTGATGTCACCGTCTAACGTCCCAGTGAAGAGATCTTCATCCAGCATCTGCTCCTCCTCCTCAGGAACATGGTGGACAGTCTGCTGGTGGACGTCCAGATTTTGAGGGACGGAGGTCGTCCCCTGGTCTTCATCAGCTGAAGGTGTGGTGTCCTGCCACAGTTGCACCTTCTTTACCTGCTGCTGCTGCTCATCCTGTGGCTGAAGGTTTTCAGGGATGAGAAGCTGCTTCATAGGAACCATGAAAGTTTTCAGTCCCTTCAACCTAAGAGTACGAGCACAAAAAACACCTCAGTTAAGCCACGTTTTGGTAACACTTTATAATACACACAATTACACACAATACACTACGTATAAACACTTTATTACCTATTTTCTAATGTTTGTTCATTATGTATAAACCATTTGTTACCTATTTGTTAATAGTTAATTAATGTAGCCATGTGTATGTGTGTATAAGTAAACATTAATGAACATTAACAAATAAGTAACAAATGGTTAATACATAGGGGAATCAGGGCTCTACACTAACTTTTTTTCCCAGGAGCACACGTGCCCCTAAGTTAAAAAATTTAGGAGCATACAAAAAAAATAGGGGCACAACTTCGTAGCATCGTACTCTAGCCACTCGAAGTCTTTGAGCCAGTCAGGGTTGAACTAGTACACTTTCGCGAGCGCTTGAACTTCCCCCGATGTTCGAGCTTTCTTCACCGCTTGGCCTACACTTTCTTCTTCGTTTGTCCTTTTATTCTTGTTTTTGTCATTATTGCTTTTAAAAAACGCCGCTATACTTTGCATCTTGATGAGGTAATTTTCTGCTTTCCTTCTTTGCGGAGCTTTTTGCGCCGTTTTAATGTTTGATACATTTTAGAACGTTGTATTGGCTGCCTTGTTATTAGATACATTTTAGAATGATTAACCCTTTAACTCCTGAGACTGAGACACAGTAAAAAATAAAATAAGATAAAATAAGATAAAATAAGCAACACAATGAACAAAAAACAGTCAAAGTGATCAGTAAAATGAACAAAAATGAATAATAAAACAACAAAATAATATGTAACATGAACAAAGTAAGACACTAACAGAACACAATTGAAGAAAAATTATAAAATAAAAAAAAAAGAGAAAAATAAACAAAATAAGCAACATCAACAGAAACTAATATATATTCACAAAATAAGAAATAACGTGGAAAAAAAGGGCAAAAAACAAAACCCCACAAAACCCAAAATGAAGTAAAAAAAAAAAAAAAAAAAAAGAATAAATAACTAGTGTTGTAATTTGGTTCCAGTAGTTTTAGTTTGGGCTTTTTCTTTTTCTTAATCACTTGCTTTTCGACACCTGTACATCAGTTCCATGAACAAAATTCTCAGTAAAACTCAGAACGTGTCAGCGCTGACGCATCAGGAGTTAAAGGGTTAATCCTTTCACTGTTATGTGCCGTGCTCGTCTCTACGATGCGGAGCTGTTCGTGCAGTTTTAATTCATTTCTAGTACGCTTTCATTAGCTTCTCAGGTCTGTGTGCGTGCCTTATTGTGTGCAGCAAGAAGCACTCGCACATGTGCGCCTGTTTTTTTTCCCTCATTCGCATGCTGAAATATTTGCTCGCAAATGCGAGTGAAATGGGCGCACTGTAGAGCCCTGAGTGGAATGTGTGTAGGTATTATAAAGGGTTACCCATGTTTCCATTAGTAAGGCTGTTCCATCGTTTTGGACCAAAAATCGCAATTTCACTCAATACTATTTTGGGATTGTCAAAGCTGCACTTTTTAGAGTGCTCCTAACTTTGTTTTGTTTTATGGCTGATACACATTTTTATTGTATTTTATGTTTTTTACTTCAGCCTTAGCCAATGTTTGGAGCCGAAACTCATCGTTTTTTCTCTGTCAAATGAAAACAAAACGTTTAATTACAGTTAAAAAATATAAATAGTCAGAGTTAAATGGATAAATATGACCTTTTTTTCCTACTTTCATGTTTGGTTTTATTTTCTCTTTATTTTTCCTTTTTTCTCTTCTTTTTTTCCCTCTTTCTTCTGCTTGTCAGTAAATCATGGCATTTATTCTTTATTCTTTCTGTGATCTTTGCAAATGTTGCTGAACCACTGAAATTTGATTTGAAAAAAATATCTGCCCCAAAAATTACAATTAAATTTTTTATTAAAATCTTTCAGCTGTATCCATTAGTATCGAATCCACCTAATTCTACTGACTTTGGGACGTTTCCACTATGAAAAAGGACCCAGTCCCATGGTACCCGGTCCTAGATTTTTGGTACCTACTCTGCGGAGGTTCCAGTGATACTATAACGTGAGGTGTCATCAGCGTAGACACCGATTGGTGGACTTGTCTCTATGTCACTGCGTTAACGTGCGACCGCCATTTTAAAAAAACAACTAGATTATTAGTTCCAGTAAACAGAGCGCTCAGCTCAGTTCAGTCCAACACGATGTGATTCTGTAAACGTAAACTGTGGTCGATTGTGAAGGTTCAGACATCTGTGTCTTTGGTGGATGATGAAAAATAATCAGAGTGAGCTTGACGGCGCCTCGTTATGAGATCCAGGTATGATAGTATCTGTATGGAAAAGCTCTCAAGGAATAGTTCCTGATATCCGAGTAAAGTCGAGTGGAACAAAGTAGAGTCAATACCACGTACTGGAAACTTGACTATCCTTTATCTCTCCTTTTTTCTATTGTTTTAAATCCTTTTTCCTTCATTCTTTTTTGTTTTCTCACCACCTTTTTTCCTTTGCGCCTCAGCAAACTACTGTAATCAGTTGTTCGGCAGTATTTGCAGCTGCTAGGTGCAGGCGCACAGCTGTTAGCAGTGACAATTGAGAGAAAATAGTTTCGTTCCGTGACAGTTTTGTTATGCAAATAAATCATTTTATCACATACTAAGAAACACGTTTTATTTTGTTGACCCCAGGAAACCTGCCGGGACTACTTTCGCTTTGATCAAAACTGGACTCACAGGACACTGTTGGGGGTGAGTCACTGTGGGTGCACCAGAGTATAAGTATAGAATATATTATTACAACTATAGATAATACTATTTATAACTATAGAATGTACTATTATAGCTGTAGAAGATACAATTTTAACTAAAGAATATACTATTCTAACTATAGAATATACTATTACACATATATACAAACAGTCAGGTGTTGTAAAATGTACCTGACTCGGTCCAGGTCCCAGGTCGTAGCAGTGATGCTAACAGGTGGGTGGACGGTAGAAGGTCCAGGTTGAGGGCTGCTGCTCCTCCTCGTCAGCTTCTCCTGAACATCATCCAGGATGGTCTGCAGACAGTCGTGCTGCCACGCCCCCAGCAGTTCAGACAGATCACACGGGCTCTCCTGGGATCCCTCCTGACCCTTTAGGGATCTCCAGGTCTGACAGATCTTCAGCTGGACCGACGGGAGGCTGGTACAGGGGGGGGTGTTGGTCTTGAAGGGGCCGGCCGAGGTGGTGGCCAGCTCACCGATGGACAGGAAGAAGTGGCAGCGTGTCTGTTCTGCAGCCATGTGGAACTGCAGCTGGTAGCGCTGGATGGAGATGGTGGTGTTGAGCAGACTGCTGAAACTCTCCCGCTCCTCCTGCTCCTGAAGGTACGGAGACAAGAAGGCGTCAAATCCCTGCAGTGAACTATCCTTTTACTCCTAAAAAAGTCCCACAGCTCTTCTGAGGCTGAGCCATAACTTCTGCCTCCATGAACTCTGTGTATAGTTCTACCCCAGCACTGTAGAGGACCTGTTCTACCCCAACCCTGTAGAGGACCTGTTCTACCCCAACCCTGTAGAGGACCTGTTCTACCCCAGCTCTGTAGAGGAACTGTTCTACCCCAACCCTGTAGAGGACCTGTTCTACCCCAACCCTGTAGAGGAACTGTTCTACCCCAACCCTGTAGAGGAACTGTTCTACCCCAACCCTGTAGAGGACCTGTTCTACCCCAACCCTGTAGAGGACCTGTTCTACCCCAACCCTGTAGAGGAACTGTTCTACCCCAACCCTGTAGAGGACCTGTTCTACCCCAGCCCTGTAGAGGACCTGTTCTACCCCAGCTGTGTAGAGGAACTGTTCTACCCCAGCTCTGTAGAGGAACTGTTCTACCCCAACCCTGTAGATGACCTGTTCTACCCCAGCTGTGTAGAGGAACTGTTCTACCCCAACCCTGTAGAGGAACTGTTCTACCCCAGCCCTGTAGAGGAACTGTTCTACCCCAGCCCTGTTTGTTTCTTTGGTTCAAAATTTAAACACGTGTTTTCCAGCTGAGTGGACAGTTTTATAACTAGGTTCATTAAAAATATTTAAATCACATTGCTTTTTTCAGCCTAAAGAGAAATAAAAACACTTAGGATTTTGTTTTTGACTAAGTTCATCATAATCCATGCATCAAAGATGATGTAAAAATAAAAATCATCAAAAATAATTATCGGCCCCAAAAAATCCACATGGATGGATGCTGACTCCTGCTTGAGCTGTGGGTGGTGATGACGTCACTGCTGACAGTGTCCGTACCTGAAGCTGGTCCCAGGCTGAAGCTGTGAGAAGGGCAGGGATCTGGATCAGCCCATCCGACAGGTACAACAGCCCGGAGGGGCCTTTGTTGCTCTCGGCCTGGGACTGGGACATCTGACCCACACCGACGACATCAGCCTTCAGGCAGCCGGTGCCCTCCACCGGGGAGTAGCTCTGGACCATCGCCTCTATCCACGGAACAATCCGAGGCATCACTGTGCTGTGACTGGACTCCTCTGCACTTTAGCTCAACATTCTTGTTGTTTCTTCTCCCAAGATACTGACGGATGGATAAAAAAACTATTAAAAATATATAGTGACAGATGGATAAAAACTACTGAAACGATTAATACTGGCAGATGGATTTAAAACTCTTAAAATATAAATACTGACAGATGGAAAAAACAACGATTAAAAATACAAATACTGACAGATGAATTAAAAATATCACCACCACTGGAACAAACTATAAGAAGTTATGGATAAGAAAAGCGTGAATTAACTGCATGCTAATGCTAACACGTCCCAAATCGCGTTTGTGTCTGAGACGTTCCACCTTTAAATGACTGGCTAAAAGTCATATCTAGTTTTACATACTAACTCACTGTAACGGAGTAAAAATACAAAGTTATGGCGGGCATGGTTTGTTACCGGAAAGAGATCTAACCGGAAACCATTCGTACGTCCCTTCAAAATAAAAGCGCCGTTTTTGTCAATGTACTTTTATTGGTGCTTAAATCAGGACTTTCATCACGAAACACATCAAAATACGTTACCCCCGTTATTAATAATAATAAAAAAGACATAATTCCAACTGGTCGTAAATGTTTAGAAGTCCAAACCAAAGCGGAAGTGTTCTCTCTTGAGCTTTATTTTAGTTGAAATAATAGCCGCGTTCCATTTATTTGTATTTCATCCTACTCGTTGCCCTTTCCGACTCTTAACGATATATATTCACGACTTTGAACGCATGCACACAATAAATACATTCATCAGCATTTTAGTTTTTGCGGAATAATTATTTGTTTCATACCTTACTTTTCCAACACAGGCTGTCAGATTAGAATTGGAATGCAGCCCATCTTCCATGTTTCCGCCCAACTGATGAGTTCAAGTACCAGTGGAATTATGCCAATTAAACATCATTGTAAACCAAAACATTGATTTACTTAAGTTGTTAAAGCATCTTGTCTTGTTAAAGCCATTTGAAAGAATTGCTAAAGTAATCTTGACGTATTGATTTCCTTTTTCTTTCTTACTGGTTCTTAAATTATTATCATTATTATTATTATTGTTATTATTATTATTATTATTATTATTATTATTATTATTATTATTATTATTATTATTATTATTATTACAGATAATGACTAATGATAGACCAATACATGGCTGCCTGATATATGGGCCCATATTTAATTTTTTTTCTTATATCTAGCCTATTGCTTCTGCTGAAATGCTCTTTTTTGCCTGCAATGTTTTACTGACATGCAGAGGAAAACGAGGAAAAGAACAAGACAAATAAGAAAATAAGAAAAGAAAAAAGGGCAAAGGAAAAGAAAAGGGAGGGAGAGATAACAAAAAGAAGAGATAGACAGGTAGTAAAAAAGGGAAAGAAAATAAGAAAAAGGGGGGGAGAAAAGACAGGTAAAAAGAGAATAGAAAGCAGGAAAAGTAGAAAAAGGACAAAGAGAAGGTTTGATGTTTATTATTTATTTGTTCAACTGTCACAATTTTAATTTTCTAATTGTACATAAATATTTTAATTTGACGGGGGGGGGGGGGGGGTGTCAGTCATTGGGTATGGCTGATCCAATAAATAAAGAAATACATTTTGAATCCCCCCCCCCCCCCTCCCGCAAAACAATGATGCTTAGTGCTTTTAGCTTGAAGTTGAAGTTTTAATGGGAAGCTATGGCTAAATCCTACAGACCGTGAATGCATCACAGCCCATGTTTTCACGTCCTCCTCCAACATTGCAGCCTGAAGTGATTCATGTTCTGAAAACACAGAACAGTTTGTGCCTGAGACAAACACACACTTTAAGGTAAGAAGACACTTGTACAAAACACACCTGTAGAATTAAATGAACATAAGCACACCTGCTTTTTCAGGCTAATGTTGATGTGTTTGCTAGCTTTGTTTGCTAGTTTGTTTAGCTAACTTTACTGACATTCACTAGGTTTTCTGTGGACTGTGATTCTCTGACTGACTGGAGAAGAAAGTCTTCAAAATGAGTTGTTTTTATTCAGTGACATGGCTGTTGTTTTGCTTATAGCTTAGCTCCACCTGTACGACTGGAACCGCAGAGCAAAGCCCATCATGCATGGAATGGAATGGAATGGAATTGAATAGAACAGTACTTTATTAATCCCAGAATCAATAGCTTTGTGACAACAGCAGGATTCAACATATAAGTTAAAGAGACAAACACTGGGGTGCAAAAAAGCTAAGGTGAACTGTCATTAAAGTGTCCATAGTAGCAGAGGTGGTCAAAGTACTTCCATTCTATACTTAAGTAGAAGTACAGCTACTTGTGTGGATATATGTGTAATAATGTACAAAAGACACATATGTGTGTAATAAAGTAAAGTAAAAGTGCATTTTTATTTATTTATTTTGCCATAAATGAAATAATACTTATTTAACCAGGAAAAGTTTCAAAAGTATCCAAAAATAAAGCCTTTAAAAGTCAGTTACTGTGTAGACACTGTGTTTGATTGGGTCATGGTACTCAGTTTTGTGGGTATGGACAGGACATTTAGGAAAAATTAAAAAAAAAAAAGTCACAATTGAGATAAAAAGTCATTATGAAATTTAAAAAAAAAAGAGATAAAATGTCAAATTATGAGATAAAAAGTCACAGTTTTTTTCATCATCTGTTTAGTTTGAAAAAGTAACAAGTCTATTCTGAAAATGTAAGGAGTATAAAGTAAAGATATTTGTGAAAACATGTAGGGAGTTACCAGAAAAATAAATACTCAAGTTAAGTACAGATACCTAAAAAAAAATCAACTTAAGTACAAGTAATGAAGTAGTTACTTCTCACCTCTGCATAGTAGTATAAAGTAGTAAAAGACGTAGTTCCAGTATTTGTTACATACAGAAAGTGTATAGTGAAAGCAGTGATGAGATGCGATTGTGATTTATTGAACAGTGTGAAGGCTTGAAGAAAGAACAAGTTCCTGACTCTTTCTGTTTGACACCAAAGCCAGAGGTGAAAGTCAGCCGATGTTTTGCCAAATTGTCCTACTTCTGCAAAAAGTCCTACCGTAGAACGAAAAATTACAGACATGTCTGAGATATGCTACCTTACCTGCCTAAATTCACTCATTTATAAAGAATAAGTTACTATTTAGAAGTTACTCGAATAAGTTAGTTAATAAACAAACAGAACATTTACTGACAATATTAAACAACGGTTGTACACCCTGCATGAAAAACCAAGTCCACTAAACACCAGCTCATACAGGTAGTTTTATTAACAAAACAAGATGATAAGAATTAATTGAGATGGCCAAGTAGTTAACCAAGACTCACATAAAGGCTAGAAATCAACATTGGATTAACGTAGAGGACACCACCTTTTCTCTCGACACAGCTGGTGGTAGGATGGAAATCCAACCAAACCTCAAGAATTAAGTAATGTGTTGTGCGCATGTGCAGTGGGGCTTGGTAGGATACCTCGTTGGGTAGGAAGGATTTATAGAACATCGGAACACACCAGAGCACTGTGCCAGTAAGAAATATACAGACCTTGTCGACCAGAACACCCCAGAAAAGCACTTTCACCATGCATACAATACGAGCCTTTTCTTTTTTAAAGTGAATTTTATCTAAATAAATGTAAAACTGATAAATACATAAAAATAATTTCCAGAATATGGCTTTGGCGGCTTGTTGAACTAAGTTTTAGTGTGCTGGATAAACAGTATAATTTGTAGACTACAGTACTCACTTACCGTGATAGGTTGAAACTTGTAGGTAGTCCCTCACTGTAGCGTAACGTTAATCCCATGTCCACTCCTGCTGTGTAATTTTGTGCAGACAACAGGGTAATCATTTATGTAAAATAAACAAAACAACCATCCCTAAGTAATAGATTGTGAGGTTTTACATGTGTTGATATGTTCTCTGTGTTGCTGTCTTGCACAGCACCACTCCTTCTGCAAATAAACACATGTGGAAGTGAGAAAACTCAATGTGTTCTTTTCATTGTGTGGCTCGTTGCTGAGGTAAATGGTCTGCACTTATATAGCGCTTTTCCACCTTCATGGTACTTTACATTAGCCTTGCCATTCATACACCAGTAGGTTTCTAAGGGTCTGTCAGTCCTACTGGGAGACGAAGTCAGGGTTCAGTGTCTTGTCCATGGACCTCCAGACAGTCAAGAAAGGTAAAAAAAAATGGAGAGAAAACTTGACTCTATGTTCAAGAGAAAGAGGGATGAGTTTGAGGAAAAGATAGTGGACAGTTCAGAGGAAGCAGGTAGGCCATGCAGTAGACAAGAGATGGGCCATAAAGTTAGCCTAGCCGCGCTAGACACCCCTAGCGGCAGCAAAATTATTGTGCTCCTGTAGTAGTCTAGTTACGGTCACTGTAACTTTTGGCTAGATTTCCCTGAAACTGGTCGACCAATCACTGTAAAGTATAGAGTCAGAGGGCGGGCGTAACAAAGTGACGCTGCAATGATTCAGAGAGAAACAACTGGAAACAACCATAGAAGAAGAAGAACAGGTGGAGATTTCCTTTTACCAAACATGAGTGAAGAATGGGAGAAAACATCAGCAATGAATAGGAAGTACACGGCTAGGCTACCAGGAAGTTTACCCTGTTAAAAAAATGGCTGATAATGTTACCAGACCACAACACAACAGTAGGCTGTATGATGTCTATATGTACAGTGGGCCTAGGCTGGAAGTAAGCTCACAACTAGAACACTGCTATACATTTGTATTGTAACACCTAATTAACCCTTGGGCACCGTTCCAATTCCCACCCTTTTGTTAAGGCCAAAAACAGCCACTAATAAAAACTGATAAATATTTCTTTAAAAACTGTTTTTTTTTGCACAAATGTGTGATCAAAACTATGACTTTTTTTTAAATTATTTGAATATTTTAAATGTCAATATTATAAGTGTTTGCCTTATATTACATCATGTGTCTGACATCTTACATTATGTCAGAGGAGAGCAGGCTTTATTATTTATGATGATTTAGTAAAATCTTTTATTTTTACTAAATCTTTTTTTGTTTCTTATTAGTTTTTAATGTTTTAGCTTCTGCACACAAGCTAAATATATATGTTTTTGAGTTGCACAGTTCCTGTAAGAATGTTCTCTTACTTTCACCCCTGAGCGCAGCTGTAATAGTCTCCGTGTGTGGTGGACAGGGTGCTTGGCATTGTCCATGATCGTCTTCAGTGTGTGTTCCAGAGGTTTCTTCAAACTTTTGCTTTAATAAACAGATTCAAAGGGAAGGTTCTGGACGGTGACAGGCCCAGACATGCCCGACTCTGGTTCCAGGGTGTCAGATCCACAGCACTCTCAGAAACTGCTGCGGGTCCTTCGATCCTTCTGGCAGGAGCAGAGTTTCCACGACGCTCTGCTGGTGGTGGATGGAGAGGAACTTCCTGTCCAGAAGAACATCTTAGCTGCTGCCAGTCCTTACATCAGGTCAGAACCTGTAGATTTTGTTTTGGTTGTAATCTTTCCTTTACATTCACCATGAAGTGTATGCTGAAGAACCATGGGCGTGTCCACAGTGACAGTGGAAATGCCCAAAGTGGGGGAAAGTGCAGGTGTGGAATGTTCACCTGTAAGGCCGGTTCTAACTATAGGCCAACTAGACGAATGCTTGGGGCTCCAAAGCTGCCTGTTCAGCCTCATCTGGAGAAAATGTAAATGTCTAGTCTTTATCTGGAGCGAGCTCATGTGTATGTTATAACCCTTATATATTTAAAAAAATATATATAAATAAATGTAAGGTATAGGGATGAGGAAATTTATAAAAATCTTGGCCGATCACTGAGCCTCATTAACCGGTTGAAGTCGGTCACAGAGAAAAGAAAACACTTGGTTAGTCGACACACACACACACACACACACACAGACACACACACACACACAGCCATTTCCGCTTCAGTCACTTTTTAAACACGAGTCACACTGCGATGTCGAGCAATGTTATGTTAAAAGCTGATTTTAAACCGTCACACACAGAGAAAACATTCGATGTTCCAGTAAATTCTGCTGCTAAATATGGTGTAAAAAAAAACCTTATCGATGTCCACCAGCCTGCGTCAGTTCTGCACAAACTCCTTTTGTCATGTCATTTTCAGTAGACCTGTCAGATGGATAACACAACTCATCCACCATAGTTTCGGGTTGTCATGGTGACAACTTCCTGTCCCAGTCTCTAGCTGCTAGCTCTAGAAGTTCTATTACCTCACGTCAGCTTTGTGTTTTGTTTATGTTTTGATCAAATGTTGTAAACTGGTGTGAAATGGTCGTACCACATAGATTAACTGAGCTCTATGTTTGATATTAATTAATTCTGTCTCGTATTGTTAATGTTCAAATTCATCATTTTTAAAGATATGCTATGGAGCGATCACAACGCTTCGTCTTTATAACCTACACTACAACGATAAAGAGTTTGTGCAGTGGAATGACTGATGGAGGATGTTTTGTTTTTTGTTCTTTTTTTTAAACCGACGGCAGAAAATCATGACTGGACAACGTTGATGTGGCCAATCATCAACGGTCATCGGTTAACATTCCTAATCAGTATGTTGGTTAAAATACTTGGATTCTATGCAACAGAGCCCCCCTAATAATAAAGAAATAAATCTTGATTTTCTTTTCTTTTTTTTTAAAAATCATCACGACCAAAATCACAATTTCGATTAAAATTTGATTAATTGTGCAGCCCTATGTTCAGCCTCATCTGGAGAAAATTCAAATGTCTGGTTTTTATCTGGAGCGAGCTCACCTGTGTGTTACAGCTCTTATATATTTAAAAAAAAGTAATGAAGGTATAAATTACTGGTTCTTAACCTGGGTTTGATGGAACCCTAGGGGTTTGGTGAGTCAGTGTCAGGGGTCAAGACACACACCTGACCACAGGTGGTCAAAGTACTCACATTCTGGACTGCAGTAGAAGTACAGCTCCTGGTGTGAAAAACTACTCTGGTAAAAGTAAAAGTACTGATTCAACTCCTTTAACTGAAGTAAAAGTAAAGAAAGTACAACTTGTATGTTTAGATATTTAATATATTTATATCTTTATATTTATTCTACTGATGTTATGCCCTCTCTACTGTGCTTTTCTCAATGTTACTACATTTTCATAGTTTTTAGTAATATATTCATATATTTTATCTATGTTTTTACCTAGTACTTGAATTTTTATCTTGTCATTTATATTTGTGTGTTTTCGCACTGCTGGAAGTTGTCTTTTAAATCTCGTTTTACACGGTGTTGTGTATGATGACAATGAAAATCATTCTATTCTATTCTATTCTATTCTATTCTATTCTATTCTATTCTATTCTATTCTATTCTATTCTATTCTATTCTAACTTCTCAACTGTAACAAAGGCAACAGTGAAGGTGAGCCTACTAACAGGTTGTTGTATAGTGTGTGTAACTCTGCACTCATCAGTTGACTATTATGGACTTCCTCCTAAAGACCAGATGTCCAGCCCAGATGGACACACTTTATGCCCCCCCCCCCCTTTGCTGCCCATCCATCCACAAACTGTGTGTTTAAGAGCCTGAACATGAATATTATCTATTGTGAAACTTGTCCAAACTCACATATGAATGATGTGTTTTAATGTTAGGACCAAGTTAAACTATAACCCTCCAAAGGAAGATGGCTCCACCTACAGGATCGAGCTGCAGGGCGTGTCCATGGCCATCATGAAGGACATCTTAGAATACATCTTCAGTGGTGAAGTAAGTGCTGTGGAAACATCTAGTCTTTGTTTATGTGTGCGTCACCACCTTCTTTAATATGACTGAGGAAAAGTAGCAGAGCATCGACAAGTCATTTAAGTCACACAAATACACTTTCTATGTTTGGTTTAATGAAACAGAGCGTGAAGCAGAACACTCCTAAATACATCCAGCTCAAATTAAATTAATAAAGAACACAAGAGTTTTGTCATAGTTGAGCTTTAAAGTTTATGCTCAGAAACATATGCTCCCTGTACAAAGTCTTCACAGCAACAGCGTCTGTCAAAGTATAAATATAACTAGTGTATTTTCTGGACTATAAGTCACACCAGCCAAAATAAAGAAGGAAAAAACATATGTAAGTCGCACTCGAGTATAAGTCACATTTTTTGGGGGGGGGATTTATTTGATAAACTCAAACACCATGAACAGACATTTCATCTTCAAAGAGAGCAACAGGCTGAATAGATGTACGGTATGCTAACGTAACACATTTAGCTAATGTTACATGATGCATAAACAACACAATGAGAACCTGCCTGGTATGTTAATGTAATATATTAACAGTTTTTCTGATAATTGTTAATAGCACAACTATAGCCTCTAACAGCAGCACGTTGTTCAAGCACCCATGTGTGAACTCCTTCCTCTAGCTATAGCCACCTAGCTTTGTCAGAGCAGTAAAATATGATCATAATTACCTATAAATAATGCAGATTTTAATGTAAAAAATCAAATGACATGAAAATCTTTATATTAGCAAACCATCCTTTTACAAAAACTTGAATAAATACCTGAACAAATATGAAGCAGCTGAAATATCTGAGGTGTTGTTTTACAAATATTCTGCCGGTTACTAAATGTTTAGTGTATTTATAATGTAAATGTCAGTTGTTCTGCACATGTGCAAATGACAAACTGACAGACTGAGGCAGAAAATGATGAAAAATGTCACGTCAAGTTGTTGACATTATTCGTAGGGGCGGCTGTGGCTCAGTTGGTAGAGCAGGTCGTCCAATGACTGAAGGGTCAGTGGTTTGCGTCCCTGCTCTAGCTGTCCACATGTTGAAGTGTCCTTGGGCAAAGACACTGAACCCTAAGTTAGTGTCCCAGTAGGTCTGGCAGAACCTTAGAAGCCTCCTGGTGTATGAGTGTGAGGCTAATGTTTTAGCACCATGAAGGTGGAAAAGCACTATGTAAGTGCAGTCCATTTACCAATTTGAGGGAAACAATATAGATGTAAACATGATCATAATGTAATTTGACTATTTTCACTGTTATTATTAGCCCAGCCACGCTAGACTCCTAGCAGCAGCACATGGAGTGTGCTACAGTATTAGTCTAGTTACACTTGATTCAACGTTTGGCTGGATTTCCCTGAAGTTGGCCGACGAATCACGGTGAAGTACAGAGTCAGAGCGCGGTCGTAACAAAGTGACACTGCAACGATATGTTGACAAACAACCAGAAGCAACCACAGAAGAAGAACGAACAACAGGTGGTAATTATTAGTCGTTAAGCAATTTTGTTTAGTCATTCCTAACTCCTCCATGAACTTCCCGGCGCTCTAACTACGTCATCCTAAAGATTACACTGATTGGCTGTAGTACCATCCTATTGCATGCAGAGGATTTGAAAGACAGTCTTTTAGCCCCGCCTCCCCTGCCTATGAAGCACCAATAGACTCATACAGTACATGTAATGAATAGGGATAGCGTGGCTAGGCTATGTTATTATTTGACTGGGCTGGTCCTGTTCAGACCACATTGGGCTGAATGTGGAACTGAACTGACATGACTTTGACAGCCCTGGTCTATGATTTTGAATGTGAAGCAGTGAGTGTTTTTAAACACTGTTTCAGATTACAATCTAGAACAGATGAGAACAAGGACATGAAACAGAATGCATGAAGGGAATGTGTTGTATCTGACCTCAGATCAGCCTGAGTGAGGACACAGTGCAGGATATGGTGCAGGCCTCAGACCTTCTGCTGATCACAGACCTGAAGCTGCTCTGCTGTCAGTTCCTGGAGAACTGCATCAGTGCAGAGAACGTCCTGGGGATCCGCCTCTTCTCGCTGCATTACTGCCTCCACCACGTCCACCACGTCGCCACAGAATTCCTCCACACGCACTTCCGGGATGTGGCGCTGACTGAGGAGTTCCGAGAGTTACCACAACAACGACTGTGTGAAGTTCTGTCCATGGAGAAGCTGAACGTAGGCAACGAGAAGCATGTTCTGGAGGCGGTGGTGAGATGGTTCAGCCACGACCCTGAAGATAGACGAGTAAGAAGAGCTACCTACCTACCTACCTACCTACCTACCTACCTACCTACCTACCTACCTACCCACCCACCTACCTACCTACCTACCTACCTACCCACCCACCCACCCACCTACCTACCTACCTACCTACCTACCTACCTACCTACCCACCTACCTACCTACCCACCTACCCACCTACCTACCTACCTACCTACCCACCCACCCACCTACCTACCTACCTACCTACCTACCTACCTACCCACCTACCTACCTACCTACCTACCTACCTACCTACCTACCCACCTACCTACCTACCTACCTACCTACCCACCCACCTACCTACCTACCTACCCACCTACCCACCCACCTACCTACCTACCTACCTACCTACCTACCTACCTCTGTCTATAGGTTCAGATGAAGGAGGTGATGTCTGCCGTGTGGCTTCAGGGTCTGGACGTCAGTTACATCAGAGAACAGGTAAATCCACCTTTTCACACACTTTTATTTTCAATCTCAATAGACCATTCCAGAATATTTAAGTAATAAATTCACCAAAAAAATGAACAGATGTTCTATGACGTGCAACTATTTCATTATATTTATTTAACACTTAAGATAAGGATCAAATAATTTAGAACAGTCAGTTAGTGTTACTGTTGGTTCTATATATCTGTGGTTTTTATGCAGCTTTAAATATTATGATTATGTATTTTTATTTTTAAAATGTATTTATTAAATATGTACTATATATATTTTTTATAGTATATATAGTGGAATGAGTGATGCAGGCTGTTGTTTTTAATGGACGACAGAAAATTATGACTGGACAATGTTGATGTGGTCAACCATTGGTCAAACGGTCATTAATTAACATGTCTATTCAGAATAAAGTCAATGGTTTATTCTGATCTTAATTCTGAATTCAATAATTCCTCTGACATGGAAACAGTTGATTCCTCTTTATCATTATTCCTGTTGTGCTGCACATACTCCTGGTCTCGTCGCCATGACGCCCATATTTGGTGTCAGATGACGCACATATCCCCCTGTGGACATTAGTTTGTTGATTCCTATGGTTGGGTCGAGCTGCTGCTTCGTAATTATAACAAAAATAAAGTCAAACATCACATGTAGGTGTTTAACACTGTGCCTCACAGACAGAAGGACCCTGGTTCTATTCCCGCACCAGACCTTTCTGTGTGGAGTTTGCGTGTTCTCTCCGTTAGTGTGTGGGTTTTCTCCAGGTACTCCAGGCTCCTCCCACCATCCAAACACATGTACTGATAGGTTAACTGGTTAACTGGTTAATCTAAATCACCCATAGGTGTGAATGTGACAGTGATTGTTTGTCTATATATGTTCAGTCCTGAGATGAACTGGACACTCATACAGGGTGTACCCCGCCTTTAGGCCCCCACAGACAGCCGTGACCCTAGTGACGATGAAGCGGGTTCAGATGACGATGACGAGACATCACATGTAGTATCTGCTCTAACATGTTGATAGTTGAAACCAACGCAAAACAGGAAGTGGACGCCATCGTTTTCATCCAGTAGACATTCAGCGGTTGTTCTGTCCAATCAGAACCCTCTGTACCTCCAGCTCTGAAAGACCAATTAGCTAGAGCGGAATACACCCGTTTCCATGGAAACCTTTATTTGAAATGAACACAAAGGAATTAGAAAAGCACTCTGAGAGCGCAGACCTCCACCAAGGTAGACCTCCCCGGATCACCACCAAAATCTAATAATTCCCAGATCTCCCCATTACCAACCTACCCTGAAAATGTCATCAATATCCGTCCATAGGTTTTTGAGTTATGTTGAACAGAAACAAACAAATAAACCAACCAAGGAATGCCGGCAAAACTAACTAATAAAAAAACGAATAACTTTAATTCTCAATTATTTTATTCAGACTAAAGAATTCAGAATTAAAAAACATAATGTAAATGTAGTGAGTGAGCAATTCCAGTTGTTTTTTTAATTTAATGTAGAAAAGTCAACATTTAGTGAATATTTGAGTGACATGATCTTTTTATAACCACACTGACTGGACTGGGCTCAGATGAATTATTGAAAAAGTAAGCAAAATAAATAACAATAACTAAATAAATAATTGAATAAAAACGGACACCCCTGCTCTGGTATCTAAATCTAAATGCATTGTGTGATTTTTCCCATCAGGCCTTGGGGGAGCCGCTGATGAGGGAGCTGATCACGGCGTTCTGCCAGCCCGTGCTGTCGGCCGGGCCATTGCACGGCGAGGCGCTGTTGGCCGCCTTCAAACCGCGAGGATACTCTGAGTGCATCGTCATTGCCGGAGGAGAGGATCGCAAGTAAGAAGGAGTTTGGAAGGAAGTAACGTAGTAGGGTAAAGTAAGTAGTAAAGTAGGGCGGCTGTGGCTCAGTTGATAGAGTGGGTCACCCAATGACCGAGAGGTTGGCGGTTCGCGTCCCAGCTGTCCACATGTCGAAGTGTCCTTGGGCAAGACACTGAACCCTGGCTTAGGCCCCCAGTAGGACTTACCGTAGACCTTAGAAACCTACTGGTGTATGAGTGTGTGTGTGAATGGGTGAATGAGAGGCTAATGTAAAGCG
>CM035788.1:45038148-45155648 GCA_020466265.1 Siphamia tubifer | reverse complement strand
TGATTACATAATCATATTATAATTAAATATATTATATTTATATAATATTTATCCCACTTTGTGGATTTAGTCTTCAGAGTATTGGACACACTCTGTACCCCCCCCCCCCCCCTGCCTGTTACAGCTCTTTGTGTTTCTTGTGTTTCCTTCAGGTGGGCTGCTACACCGCCATGAACAAGAAGATCTACGCCATGGGGGGCGGCTCCTACGGGAAACTCTTTGACTCTGTTGAATGTTTTGACCCTAAAACGCAGCAGTGGACGGGCCTGTGTCCCCTGAAAGAACGACGGTAACCAACACACACCAGCAGCGACCACAGCATGTGTGGAACTTCATACCTGCTGTTTTTAACATGTTTGACCCCGCCCCCAAAGGGGAGGGGCAAGAAGTTTTGTTTTTGATTCAGATTTGATTCACCCTCAAAGTAAATGTCCAGTACGTGGAAAGTAATGAGGAGACAAAATCAAGTCCATTAATTCACTTTAGACGAGATACGTAGCTGGTGACGTAACAATGCAGTCACTGTAGGAATCCAACCTGTGGTCAGTTCTCATAGATTCAGACATTGGTTGGGTCGCCAGGGAAATACTTCCACACACTTATTTAGGGCTGGGAACAGTGGGGACACCCTGAATTTAGCCTGGGGGTGGCGTGTCCCTTTAAATGTGTTCTTGTCGTGTTCACGCATCAGACTTTGAACAGCTGAGGGAAGTCGTGCCACTAAACACTAATGAGTGGTTTTTCCGTTCAGGTTTGGGTCGGTGGCGTGCGGTGTCGGACAGGAGCTCTACGTGTTCGGCGGCGTGAGAAGCCAAGAGAACGACAACCCAGAGCAGCGGCAGATGTTGACCTGCAAGTCTGAGTTCTACCACGATGAGATGCGGAGGTGAGAGAGGAAGAGCGCCGTCTGTTTGGTCCACACTGGCCCTGTTTACACTTTTTATTCCTCTTTAATTCAGAATAAAGGTTCATTCCTCTTTCAGATGAACCATGTAAACACATAATTCCAGTTGAAAATGAAAATTCACTATTAAACTGAATTAAATAAAGTCACTGGTTTATTCTGATCTTAATTCTGAATTCAATAATTCCTCTGACATGGAAACATTTAATTCCTCTTTAACATTATTCCTGTCGTTCTGCACATGCTCCTGGTCTGGTCGCCATGACGATCATATTCCACTGTGGGCATTAGTTTGTTGATTCCTATGGTTGATTGGGTCGAGCTGCTGCTTCGTAGATATGACAAAAATAAAGTCAAACATCACATGTAGTATCTGGTCTAACATGTTGATAGTTGAAACAAACTCAAAACAGGAAGTGGACGCCATCGTTTTCTTCAGGTAGACATCCAGACGTTAAGCAGCCATTCTATCCAATCAGAACCCTCTGTACGTCCAGCTCTAAAAGAGCAATTAACTAGAGCAGAATACACCTGTTTCCATGGAAACCTTTATTCAGAATTAACATGAAGGAAATAGCTTTAATTCGGAATTATTTTATTCAGAATAAACAACATGGACCTGATGTGTGCTGCTTTCAGATCTTATGTTTTTGGTTCCACCACAGCTGCTGGATAGACTTCATATTACTGTGAAAAATATTAGGTTTATATATTTATATATTTTCTATATCAATGAAGATCATGGAGAGGAAGAACTGATTCTACTTTGGATGATTTTACATTTCTAAGTTTAAGTTTTGTTCATATCACAGAAACTTTGTCTGATTGATTTTAAGTCACGTGCAAATGAAAGGTCATAACCTGGAGGTGAAAGGTCATGACCTGGGGAAGCCTCAGCTCATCTAGTTAGGGGTTGGGGGTGTTGGTTCATACCCGTATCCTCATAAATTGATTTAATTTTCAACCTGGAGCCTTTGGGGCCAATTTTGGCCCACGGGCCGTATGTTTCACCCCCTGTTGTAGATGTTTCTTAAACATGATGAACGTTATTACTGAAAAGGTCGACAGTTTCTGCTCCACTCTCCTTAGTTTCCTCTTTTATCTTAAGTGCAGACATAGTCCAGTTCCTGGTTTAGTTTGTGACATGTTTTGTTGTGACACTGCAGGTGGATGTTCCTGGACGACCAGAACCTGTGCATCCAGACCAGCTCTTCCTTTGTGTACGGCGCCGTTCCCATCGGCGCCTGCATCTATGTGGTGGGAGATCTGGACACAGGTGAGCGTCACATAAACACAACATGATCTGATCCAGATCTGATCTGGATCTGATCAGCAGCAAATAGACCAGATGACAATATCACACAAACTACTGAAACATGTAAGGATGTGAAAAACCTACAGGATAAAATACTATACATATAGCACTATTACTATATAAGCATAACTATAGTGCGTATTTTCCAGACTATAAGTCACATTTTTTGGGGGAAATTTATTTGAAAAAAACCCAACACCAAGAACAGACATTTAATTTTGAAAGGCAATGTAAAATAGAATAGAATAGAATAGAGAACAACAGGCTGAATAGGTGTACAGTATGCTAACGTAACACATTCAGCTAATGTTACATGATGCATAAACAACAAACTGAGAATTTTCAATTTAATTTCAATTCAAGACTTTTCTCTTGAATATTGGAACAAAATAAAGACACCTGGACTCAGTCTAGACCAAGAACCATATTTGGCAAGACCAGTGGCCGAGACCGAGAAAAGTCCAAGTCAAAAACCAGCGAGTCCCAGACCATAAAAAAACGGTCTCGAGTCCAAGACCAGACTCCAGGATGACAGCCCTGATCCAGAGTGTCTTAAATATGGATTCATTCTGGTTGTGCTTAGTGACTTGGAATTTTGACTTTTTTATCTCAATATTTGGACTTTTTCAAAGTTTGATTGATGTATGTTTTGTTCTGTGTTACAACTCAACAGGTTTGGGAGTTATTGTGACTGTTTAGTTTTGCTTAATGTGCCTTATATATGAAAAAGCCTAAAAAAAAATAAACCATTCATTGTCAGTTTATAATCCAGTGTACCTTACAGTGCAGAAAATACCATCAGATATATATGCAGGTGTTATCAGTAAAATAAGGAGTTGAGCTGGAGCTGCAGAACTGTCAGCAGAGAATGTTTGTGGTGTGCACAGGTACGAGCTTCGACTACATCCGGGAGTTCCGCCGCAGCACGGGGACGTGGCATCGCACCAGGCCCATGTTACCCAGCGACCTGTCCAAAACGGGATGTGCCGCGTTGCGCTTCGCCAACTGTAAACTGTTCCGCCTCCAGCTGGAGCAGGGCATGTTCCGAATCCGAGTGTGACGAGCACGCGGCGTATCCCAACTGCTTCCTGTTTGCACAGCCGACATGGTCGAGCTGCTGGAAGTCCAGTTACACGGAACCAACTGACACAAGAGTTTGATCTGTTTTTAATGGAAGAGACATTCCTTATTTTTAAGCCTTACTTTGATCTGCTGCTGAAGGACACATGACTATGAAACCACAGGGAATCACTCATATACTGCTGAGAGGGAGGGGCTAGTGTGAGGGAGGGGTAAGGATATTTATAGTATTTATTTATATTAGGGCTGTCAAATGATTAAACTTTTTAATCAGATTAATCACAGGGTTGCTTTGGATTAACTTGAATTAATCATGATCAAAATACTTTTATGTGGCACAACTGTTTTTTGTTGTTTCTGTTTTTGTTTTTTTAACTCAAATTTCCCACAAAAAACACATTACACCAAGAAACACAACAAATGTGTAGAAAAAAATCAACAAAGCATGTTAAAAAAACACAAAGATTCACAGAAAAGTAATGAAATATTCAAAATGTATTCAAAAACTTTTCTAAAATGCAGAAAAAAAACACAAAATGTGATAAAATATCACATTATTATTTAATTAACATGTTCAACAGCTTTAAAAATCAGCTTCAGCTGTTCCATTTAATTAAATTAACATTTTTAATCAGATTAATCATGGTGATGGATTAATCTGCATTTTGAAAACTTCTATATCAAGGCTCTCAAACTCATTTTCTTTCCAGGGTCACATTCAGCCTGATTTAATTTCCAGTAAAATAATAGAATATCATGTAAATAATAACTCCAAACTTTTGTCTTTGATTTAGTGCACAACACCTCCATTAAATTAAAAAAATATTTTCTTTGACAAACTATACAAACAGAAGAAACTGAAATTTCCAAGGAAAAATAAATGCAATTTTCCAATGTTTTGCTTCAACACATTTTTACATGAAGAAGCAAAAATGGTTAAAATTGTATTGAATTTTCTTCAGACATTTCATGTTGTTCATACTTTTTAAAAGTAAAACAAAGATAAAAATTTGAAGTTGTCTTTATTGGCATAATGTCAAATGTTTTTCACATCAAACCCAGGTGAAAATATAGATTTTTTTTTCTGTTATTTGACTATAAATAATATTAGTCTGTATGTGGAACCTGAAATAAAATCAGTTCCACAGCCGTGACTGTGGAATTATTGACCTTTGAAAACTCATCCCAGGGGCCACATTGGAACCTATGATAAGCCACATGTTTGAGACCCCTGCATTATTTATTTATATATACAGTGGTACCTCTACTTACGAGATTAATTCGTCCCAGAACTGTTTTGTCGTAAATAGAGTGAGTCGCATTTTACATGTAAAAGGCGTAATTCAATCCAAGGCCCCAAATACTACCCCTCATATCATTTAAAAATTATAAAAGTATACACATTTTGTAAGAAATATGTGTTAAAAGTAAAATAAAAGATGTAATGTATTGGTGTCAGTGGGTAAATGTGTCTTCACTGACTGAACATTAAACATTAAACCATTCAAATGAACCAGACGTGGATCATTTTCATAACATTGTGTTTGTTTTAATTGTCACTTTCACCTTCAGCAGTGTTTGTTGACGGATGTTTGGTGGGTGTAGATGCAGGGACGATTGCCTTTTCATGATCATCCTGGGTGGGCGATGGCACGGCTCATGGACATTTTTTTGGGGTGATTTTTTTCCGTGGGTTCAGAGGGTTTGGGGGGTTTCACTGGCATGTGTTTTGTTTGTGCTGGTGCAGTGACAGCTGCCTCCTTTTTTTTTTTATCATCTTCTGTTTCACTTCCGTTGGTGGTGCGGTGGGTGCGCCTTTACACATGTATGATCAGACCTCTGTGATGAATGAGGGTCAAAGGCTCATGAAAAGCATCATGGGTAGCTCCCTCATAGCAATGGGATGCTACGTACAGTACGTACATGACATATTTATGTACATTACATACAGTAATGTACATAGTATTTATGTCTCAGGGGTTTCAGTTTCCTTCATAAAAATTGAGGTAAAGGTTTTTCGTTACTTGAATTATTTGTTAGCTGGGTCTTTCGTAAGTAGAGGTATATATGTGTATGTATGTATATATATGTATATATATATATATATATATATATATATATATATATATATATATATATACATAACTGGGACAATGTTTTTTTCTATTTTTTTTAAGTAACCTTTATTCCATATGTCAATAAATGTCTACATTTGGCCATAGTTATTTCTATGTTGGACCTGGTGATAGAAGTTGGTGTCATGTCAGACAGTGTTGCCACCAGCCAGAATCCTGTACACAGCATGCGTACATTTTTTTTGAAGGTGTGAAAAAAAAATACATATTTTAAAGGCTTTTTTAAAAATTGTTTTTGGGGGAGGAGACAATAAAGATGCTGGTTTGTAACATGTTAAACATGCTGAGTCCACTTATTTTAAGACAATTAATTGAAGCCTCATATAGAGCCCGTCACCGTCAACATTCAAACGTTAACAGGAAGTTGTTCGAACAGACCAGAAACACTATTGTTTATATAGATGACATACCTAAACAACTAACATTCCCAAATGTTCCCTGAACTTCAGAATGAAGTACTTTAAAGACAAATACTATGCAGAATACTCAGTAAGTAGTATAACTTTTAACAGAAGAATTGCTTTTGTAGGTCTCTAACAGCTCAACTTAACGTTTATGATTACCAGACTAAAACTGCCCCTGTTTTTATTTTCCCCAATTCTCAGTCATGAGCAAATGAAGACCACATATAGGGACCGAGATGCCCCCCCCCCCCCCAAAAAAAAAAAAAAACAGGGAAAGAGAAAAGGTCACATGAACTGGACCATCAGAGGAAACTGTTGGTTTGGAATGTTCATTTAGTGATTTGAGACTCACTTATGTTATTCATGTGGGAATGAGGGTCCCAACATGCAACGCAAACTTTTCTGTGGAACCCCCCCCCCTTTCTCTCTCTCTGTTTTTTTGGTAAATTGCACCCTGTGTAACTTTACATTTCTATATTGTTTACACTGAAAAGCACATTCCCTACTCTACATGTTATACATACCCCTCTTCCCTACATCTTATATTATATTCTATCCTCGTATTCTGTTATTTATATTATTCTATCCTTCTAGTATTTCTACTTTAACTTCCTCTTTCTAAGTTCCTCTTTCAGGAGTGTCCACTACAAACAGCTACCATGGCCAGCAACAAGTCCTACATTGTAAGTTTGTCTGCTAATAATGTTTGTTCTTCTTACACCATGGTTTGCAAAGTAATTAAGTGAAGAAAGTTGATTAATGGTGATAATTGTAAAGATAAGTTCTGTAATAGCCCTCCTGGACTGTTTTCATGACCCTGTTAAAATGTCTTTGTTATGCTAATGGTGTATGTAAAGCTTTTTAAGATGAGGTGAAGTGAAGGAAAGGACTCAGATGCCTGTTGCTGAAGGGACAACAGATTTAATAAAAACAGAAGCAAAAACATGACAGACAGAAAATAAAACCTGGGGGTAGATCAGCCAGAGTCCGTGGTGGTGAATGAACTGTACGGGTTATGGAGGTGACAAACTGAAATCGTCCCGCACCGGCAACTGCAAACCTCACTGCTTAAATAGTTGCAGATCAGCAACAACCTGCAGCTGCGTGGTGCGGGTCGGGTCAGGTGAACCTGGAGTGGATCTGGGAGAAAAGTGACAGATTGGGACGGGTTGGGACAGATCAGGGAGATGATGCCCACTTTTAAGTGCTACTTTATTTATGTAGCATTCTCCGTGGTGAAAAGACACAGATTCATCATAGTCTGACAGTTCATAATGTTCTGTCTGCAGCATTCTGTTTGTTTACAAACATGTGAAGGGGTCTATAGGCTGAACACCATTTCTGTGTCGGCCACAAAATAAAATCAAAGCAGGATATTTTATTTATATATATATATATATATATATATATATATATATATATATATATATATATATATATATATATATATATATATATATATATATATATATATATATATATATATATTTTATCCTTTGGTTTTTGTGCCCTTTAGCAAAAACATCTGCAAATTCATCAAGATTCATGACCTCTGACCTTCTGGATTATTCATCAGTCATTGAGTTTTGTAACATAGTTCTAATCTTTTGAACTATTTAAAGGAGTCATTCCGTGGTTATTTCATTAATATTACTGTGTTCTCTATTGTTATTAAATTCATTGTGTGTTGGTTCTATTTAAAAAAACCTCTGTATTGTTTCCAGTTGTTTTTGGAGGGTAGAAAAATGACTGGAGGTGGAACAACAGAGTTTTCTGGTCCATCCTCATACATATCCATGACACATTAATGAGGCGTCTCTGATTGGCTGAGAGAATGAATGTGTTAAGGAACACCCCCCCCCCCCTCTCTTCCCCTCTCACTATGTGTGTGTTTACCATCCCAGAGTAACATCCAGCTAGATTTTGTGCCATTGCTTGTTTTGAAAAAAAAAAAAAACCCAAGGTTTTATTTCCACAGAGAACACATGAACCAGTTTGCTCCACCATTTTTTCCAGTTTGTGAAGCAGCTTCTCTTGTAGATGCTAATGCTAATGCTATGGGGGATGGGGTAGGAGGGGATGTTTTTGTGTTTCAGGTACATGGGCCAGACGTGGCCATCAAACAGACCAGGGGGATCTGGCACCGTGTAGTTCCTGGACCACCTCCTCTTTTTGCATTCTTCGTATGGGATGGAAATGAAGTAACGCTGGTTCAACACGTCGATCAAAGGTCCATAAGTGTAAAGCAGTGTAAAGTATATGAATTGAAACTGTAAACAGTGGCCCTTTTCTAACTGATCCAGAGCTGATTCAGTTGATCCATTGTTTTAAGTCTGTCTTTATATTTATGTGAAATGTGTGTGCTGCCCATGTCCACATGACATAATGTGGACAGTAGAGATGGGATTTTTTGGCTCTTTTGTGGGATCTGGATCTTTATAGCAAAGATCCATTTAAAAAAAACTGGCTCCTTTGGTTTGTTTTAGGCTTAAACTGAGTCTCCAACATGTTGCTTTGGTTTCCCCCTGTCGATTAAAATGGCTTCAGACACTACTTTTCCTTTTCCATTTTAAATATTAAATATATCTTTCAATCTCTGAATAAAACAAACACACTGGAAAGTTGTATAATTTATTAATTGACTGAATTTTGATCTTCCCACCGTTGACAGATGCAGACCCCCCTCCCACTGTTGGACCCTTGCTACGCTGTGATTGGTCAATCAACATTCAATCATTGGGGAATACTCGTGTAAAAAAGCATGTACTTTTACACGTGACTATTCCCCGCCCTGGAATGTTGATTGACCAATCACAGTGCAGTAAGGACACAACAGTGGGAGGGGGTTCTGCATGATTCTGTCTCTCTCACTGTAGGTGGGCGAAGGTGGAGCTTTTGTGTGTGCGTGTGTGAAATCTGACGCCATAGGGAAAAAAAGAAAAACAAAGAGAACGGCTCCTACTGAGCCACGACTCAGCTCCGTTTGTTCATTTTAAAGAGTCGTTCAAAAGAATCAGCTGATTTGCAAACGTCACAACACTAGTGGACCGGCTTTTTCTGAGTGTCTCGTTTCTCTGTATTGTTTTCTATGAATGGGAAATACAGCCAGTGGAGGGGACACACCACTTTAAATGTAGCCTGTGTTGGTAACTCGGGGTGACTCATCAGATTCTAAAAGGAGCGTAGAGAAGTGGTGTACAAGGGTTAGACCAATGGTGTCATCTGAACAGAACCATCCAGGTCAGTAACGGGTCACCTGCAGGCCAGGTGTGAACCTTCTATCCCTGTTCTCACCCTGGACACATCCTCACTGTGTACTTCCACATCTGGGTTCTCCAGCTTCTCCTTCTCATGATTCTCTCTTTTCTTTCCATTGTTCTCCCAAATATGTCAAATCACACATTTTTGTCCTGTAGGTTGACAGCAATTCAGCAAAGTGGTTAGTTATGCTAAATTTTCCACTTAGCATGCATTCAGCATGCATGCATATATATATATATATATATATATATATATATATATATATATATATATATATATACCCTTCTTTTCAATCTGACTTTTTTTAAGTTGAGCCCTAAAACTAATCCCTTACACTAACCTAACCCCATATATGCTAGTTATTAAGTAAAAATGTTGCTACAAAAAACAATTATCCATGACTACAGAGAAACCTTTCTACCTGACTTCATGCCAAAATCTGCAACAGTAAAAAAAAAAATCAAACAATGCTGAGAAAAATAAAGATAAATGGATAAAAATGAAACATCTAATGACACCTCTGGACCGTAGCCAGTACTGGATGTTCTTTTCTCACAACTGAATTTCAATCCCAAGCCCCCATTAACACAATTATCAATACAGACAAAAATAAAGAAAAACAGACAAAAAAGACGGAGCAGGAGAAGAGTAGCCTGAGTTCATCTGGATACGACCCATAGACTGAGCTGAAGCGTACAGGTGGGATCATTGTTCCCACGTCACATGTAATATGCTAACATCCATAAAATAAGAAACATTTGAAAAGATAAGGTTTTACCTGCTCGTGTTCACGTTGTGCAGTGGATGAAGATCATTTTGGAATCGCTGTAAATTAGAGTTTTTTTGTTTTTTTTTATCAACAAAGGCTCCAGTTTACTGGTAAGATATAAACTACTACTGAACTACCTTGTTGAAAAAGATGATAGGCGTAGACTTAATAGCCGAAGTATCTTAATCCTAAAAAGTAATCGGCGGATGGTGGGCGGGTTCGGAAAACCGTTCATGCAAATGGATAGCGGCCGGATAGAGATTTTAAGAAGCAGCTGACGAGTTTTCATGAGATGTAATTTGGCGAGATTTCTCATTGTGTAAAAATTCTGTCTCGTGGGATTTGTTAACTCTCTCTCTCCCGCGACGGAGAGATAACTGGACATTATATGGACCTCACTACCCGGACGTTTCCCCGTGTTGTGGGCGCCAGGTGTGAACCCCCAGGCGCAAACAATGCCGTAGAGCGCGGCTAATGCGAGCACAACGCAGAGACAGTACTCACTAACCTTTGACCTTTAACCCTAACCACAGCTCAGTACTCACTAACCTTTGACCTGTAACCCTAACCACAGCTCAGTACTCACTAACCTTTGACCTTTAACCCTAACCACAGCTCAGTACTCAAATCAACTGCACCTGCAAAGAAAACGCCAACAAACCACACAATGACAAACACATTCGGAGCTCAACTTCCACATTTAAGAGCCACATTTGATTTAAAAAAAGGAGAAATATAATTTTATTTCATATTTAATTTTAATTTGTAGAGGAATAAGTGACATACTTGGTCAGGCTGTGTTGGACTATATTCAGTCTGTATTGACAGAGAAGAAGTTTTTGTTTTGCACATATTATCTACACTTGATCAAAAGAGAAATATATAATTTTAATTTTAGTTTACCTTTTATAACAGTTAAGTTCAGTTATTTTTATTTGAGCAGTTCATCTTAAAAAAATAATTAAAAAAGAAAAGAAAAAAAGAAATTAAATACAGAACAAAGAGCAAAGGACAAAATAAGGAGTCAAAAGGAGTAGGTTGAACTTCAAAGAACTAATTAAAGATCCTCCCCCTCATTTAACAATTATACAATAACAATTTTATGAATTTCATTCACATCACTTATTTCAATGTCCATCTTGACCATATGCTTTAAAACTGAACCTCCACCATTATTGCAGGTGATCTGTCTTTGCAGCTTTTGCACATTTTTATTTATGGACAAACACTTTATAATGAAGGAGAAAAAACAAAAACAAATGAAGAGCTTTATACATTTGATATATTTTTAACATTTTATTTTAGTTTCCATTTGTACACATTAAGACGTTCATTAAAAGTTACAGATTATATGCAACTCAGTTAAATAAGAGTCTGTTGTCCATTCATATAATTTATAATTTAGTTTTATTAAAATCTTTTCTCGTCTCCATCTTCTGAACCCAATCTGGTGTCTCATCACACCCTTATCTAGTATAGAGGGGAAGAAATGAAGGCTCCTCAGCAGCTGCTCTCCACTCAGCTCTCCTCTCACCATTCCACCTTTGGACCACCCGCACCGTGGACACACGCCATGACACCAGGTGACTGGGTCTGTTGGGTTTGTTTTATTTTATGTTGAACAGGGGTTTTTGTTTTCCTACTTAAGGGTAATTAGCACTCTTTAAGTTTTGTTGTTTTAGTTTGAGGTAAAGGTGGTTTCATGGTGGTCTCATTTTCAGGTTTATTTCCTTTAACATATACTTTGTTTTTCACTTCAGGGTAGTTTAGTTTAGTAGTGGCACCGCAGGTCCTTCGCCCCTCTGTGGGGGGCTTAAATGGCTCTTTCAGTGGTTCAGGTTGCCGACCCCTGCCCAGACCAAACCCCCAACCGTAACACTAACCTAAAAAAAAAAAAAAATAAAGTTATGAAATAAAAATGTGGGCGGCACGGTGGTGCAGTGGTTAGCACTCGTGCCTCACAGCAAGAAGGACCCTGGTTCGAATCCCGTACCAGACCTTTCTGTGTGGAGTTCGCATGTCCTCCCCGTGTCCGCGTGGGTTTTCACCGGACACTCCCGTTTCCTCCCACCATCCAAACACATGCACTGATAGGTTAATTGGTTGATCTAAAATTGTCCATAGGTGTGAATGTGAGAGTGATTGTTTGTCTATATATGTTCAGCCCTGAGATGAACTGGCGTCTCATACAGGGTGTACCCCGCCTTCGCCCATTGTAGCTGGATTAGGCCCCAGTGACCCCCGCGACCCTAGTGAGGATAAAGCGGGTTCAGATAATGAATGAATGAATAAAAATGTTGCCACAAAAACAGAATTGTCCATGACTACAGAGAAACATTTCTACCTAACTTCATACCAAAATTTGCAAAAAAAAAAAAAAAATCAAACAATGCTGAGAAAAATAGAGATAAATGGATAAAAATGAAACATCTAATGACACCTCTGGACCGTAGCCAGTACTGGATGTTCTTTTCTCACAACTGAATTTCAATCCAAGCCCCCATTAACACAATTATCAATACAGACAAAAATAAAGAAAAACAGACAAAAAAGACGGAGCAGGAGAAGAGTAGCCTGAGTTCATCTGGATACGACCCATAGACTGAGCTGAAGCGTACAGGTGGGATCATTGTTCCCACGTCACATGTAATATGCTAACATCCATTTTAGTTCCATCTCAAGTCAATTAGATCCATAACACATGATCATAAGAACCTATAAATACTGACAAATATAAGGCCCAATCCTAATACAACCAACTTGGCCCCTCCCCCTTACCCCTCAGCCTATGTTTTGGATATACCTGCCCCCTGATTCCTTCTGGGTTCATGCCTTTTGTTCATTCAGACCTGCAGTAGTTGTTATGCTACTATTTTTGGATTTATTATTTAACCTTGTTACGCCGCATTATGTAATAATCTAATACATTTTGTAATAAAAGTCTTGAACACAATATGTAATAAACTTTGCCACATTTTGTAATTTTTGTAATAAGTTATTACATATTGCTATTATTACTTATTGCATATTGATTGTATAAACTAAATGTAGTGCATTATGTAATAAACAGTGTTGGGCACATTACTGAAAAATGTATTATAGTTATTTCTCCCCAAAAGTAACTGAATTACTCCACTATAAAAGTAACTAGTTACCAGTAAAAGGAACTATTGCACCCCCCCTCCATGTTTGAGCGAGGTGTTGCATGTGTATTACATCATTTTCAGCATGTGTTTCGTTGCCATGTTTATATGATACATTACTGATGTGTTCCCAGTGTGGACGCCTATATTCAATTCAATTCAATTTTATTTATAAAGCCCTAAATCACAACAAAGTCGTCTCAGAGGGCTTTACAAAAACATAATCAGCTACAGAAATACATGAAAAGTCCCAGGCATCCCCTGTCCTTAGACCCTCCTTCTTGGCAAGAAAAAACTTCAAAACCCAGTGGGAAAACGTATCTGTTGTATCTGATACAAAACAAAACTGGTTGTGTTGCTGTGTGGGCGGAGCCTAAATTAAATGCAGACAAACACAAACACACCATGTTTCTGTTTAAACTCTTCCTCCTCTCTTATTCTAACATCAGTCACTATCCTTTATAAAAAATTCACCTGAATATAAAAAACTCTTTCCATTGCAGTTTTGTTTAATAAATAATTTGTCTGAAAAACCATCTCTTGTCGGTGCAAAAACCTTTAAATCGAAAAAGTTTTGTTGAATTTGTCGTTTTTCCATTAGGTCCATTTGTATGCTCAATTTGTATTTGCAAAATTTCAGGATCAATGAAAAAATTACTAATGACAAAAGAAACACAAATGTACAGGTTTTCTTTGTTAACTTAATCATCATTTCAGTGTGTTATAGATCACATTTCTGCAGTTTATAGTTGAAAGAACAGAACCCTGGAACAGATACAGTCACACATGGGGAATACTGTCAGAAATAAAGCATCTGTTTAAACCAGGCGTCTCAAAATCATTTTCTTTATTTTCCACATTCAGTCTGATTTGATCTCCAATGGCCCGGACCAGTAAAATGAAAACATAATGACAACTGTTAATTTTAAATTATGAAAATATTTTTAGAAATTATCCAAATGCAAAAAAAAGGGGGAAATTTAATGAGGAAAATAAGGTAAATTTTAACAATATTGTGCCTCAGTTTATCATTAGTGTTTTATTATGGATCAGTTCTACAAAGACACTAAACTCTTAGTAACAGAAACAGAAAATGGTTCAAATTGTGTCTAATTTTCTTTTAGATATTTCAGGTTGTTCACATTTTATTGTTACAGGATAGTTTGTAAATGTAAATATTTTCTGTTAGCCTAGCCACGCTAGACGCCCTTAGCAGCAGCAAATCTAATGTGCTACAGTAGTAGTGTAGTTACACTCAATGTAACTTTTGGCTAGATTTCCCTGAAACCAATACCAACGAATCACGGTAAAGTATTGAGTCAGAGGGCGGGTGTAACAAAATGACACTGCGACGATTTGGACAAACAACCGGAAATAACCATAGAAGAAGAACAATGACGATAGATGGCTAGCAGTGATGCGTGGGATGACCCGAACTGAGTGGGTGCCCGTGGTCATTGAAAAATATTTTAATGATATTGGGGTTGCAGTCGGTCGGGTCATTTTTCGCTTGGGATAAAATAACCTGGTAAATAATTGTAATTTAAATAGTAGGTATAATCTTATATTATCATTATTTATTGACGGGATTTCTGTGAAGGTGACGTAGAATGTCGTCAGTATCCTACGGTACAGAGGGAGCAAACAAACAAAAAAGTAAGGTTTGGGACACATTCACTGAGATTTTTAAAGATGAGCAGCTGCCAGTGTTTTCTTTTCTGTGGAAACTGGGTTCAAATGTCTCTTTGGGTGTTACAGGTTGTCGACCCCTGGTTTAGATGCTGCGTTAGCGTTGATAACTTTTAAATGATGAAGAAGAACAAACATATTTTCTCAATATATTAACTTACAAACAATGACATGGAATTTTAACAAAAATAAATGCAGGTATGTGAGTAAGGTCAAAGGTCATGTGATGTTCATAAAGACTATTGACTTTTTTTTTTTTTTTTAAATGTGGGTCGAGAAGTGGGTTGTGTGGGTCCTTTTCAAATATATTTCATGTGACGTACAGGTTGGTTGCCGGTTGTTTAAACATCAACCCACGCATCACTGATGGCTGCCGACTGGATGGTGATTTCCTTTTATCAAAGATGAGTGAAGAATGTGAGAAAACGTCAACAATCTTTAAATTCTTTTTACAGAAGCAACAACAGTCGTTCAGCTCCATAATCCACCATTTTGTTTAGTCATTCCTAACTTTCTCCAGACTCCTCCGTGAACTTCCGTGGCGCTCTAACTACATCAACATAAAGATTACGCTGATTGGTTGTAGTACCGTCCTATTGCATACAGAGGATTTGAAAGAAAACCTTTTAGCCCCGCCTCCACTGACTACAAAGTACCACTAGACCCATACATGGAATGAATGAGGATAACACAGCTAGGTAGTAAAAAAAAAAAATGACAAAAATGTGAAGTCGTCATTTATAGGCAAAGAAAAATCTGACAATAAAATATGGAGTCATTTAAAATGTTATTATGCTCTTCAGGCCACAGACTGTGGGCGGGCCACATTTGGCCCCCAGGCCAGATATTTGAGGCCCCTGGTTTCGAGTGACATTGATGACTGATTATGATGTAACAGTTCTGGAAAGGTTGAAGCATTTCATACAGGAATGTTAAACCATTAAACTTTACACTTCTGTGTCAAGGGGGTTGAACTTTCTCTTTGTTTTAGTGAAGAAAAAAAGGAATTACAGGTAAATATAAGAAAAACTTTATGTGGAACCTGAACCTTGAACATCCTTAACCCTTATGCGGTCCTTCGGGTCATACGTACAGTATGGTACCATTGGTTACGACTGAAAACAGTAAAATATCCTTGGGGGGTGGGGTGATGAGTCTATGGAACTGAACTTTGGAATCTGGGTCTTTAAGACCCGATTGTAGGACACAGCGTGTGTGCCTTGTACGAAGGACCGCACAAGGGTTAATCTTAATCTGACATTAATATTTTAACAGCATTTTTTTCTATTTCACAAATTCATCCCATAATTGGAAACTACCGAGGGCCGGTTTTGGGCTGTGGTCCATATGTTTGACACCCTTGCTACGAATGAACCGGATCTGCTTCTGCTACTGGACACTCATCAGTGTTAGCATCACAGCGTTAGCATTGCACTTCCTGTAACAATCAATGAATCTGATAATCAATCAAATCAAACAGTTACTTTTCACTGGTGTGTTATTGATCAGCTGAGACTGTTACCACTGAAGCCACGCCCATAGTCAGCTGGACACGACTCCAGTAGAAGTAACTAAGTAAATCTACTTCATTACTGTACTTACATAGAATTTTTAGTTATGTGTACTTTACTGGAGTATTTATTTTTCTGGAAACTTTATACTTTTACTCCTAACATTGATATAAATATCTGTTATTTATACTTTTTATATTTATATAAATATCTTTATTTTATACTCTACATTTATATAAATATCTGTACTTTATACTCCTTACATTCTCAGAATAGACTCGTTACTTTTTCAAACTAAACTGTGAAAAATAAGTCACTTTAGGGAAAATCTATGGAAATTGTAAGTTTCTATATCATACTTATGACTTTTAGCTCAGAATTTCAACTCTTTTTCTCATAATTATGCATTTCTTATTTCATATGTATGACTGTATCTCACAATTTTGACTTTTTATCTCATAATTAAGCATTTTTAATCTCACATATGATGACATTTCATCTAAATTGTGACTTTTTAGTTTTCAAAATGTTCTGTCCATACCCACTAAACTTAGTAACTGTGACCTGATCAAACACATCTACACACTAAGTCATTTTTAAAGACTTTATTTATATTTATATTATTTTTGGATAATTTTTAAGTATTATTTCATCCATGGAAAAAGAAAATTCAGTTTTACTTTTTACTTTCTTACAGTTGAGAAGTTGTACTTTTTTCCTTTTACTTCAGTGAAGGTGTTGAATCAGTACTTCTACTTTTACAGAGTATTTCTTCACACCAGTAGCTGTACTTCTACTTAAGTACAGAATGGGAGTACTTTGACCACCTCTGACTCCTTCACTTCCTTCACTAATGATTGTTACGTCAGGGTCAAAGTTCAGTGACGTCATTACATTCACAGTTTGCTCAACAGCTGTGGAAGTGTGTGTTCGTTGCGTTTCCCTGGAAACCCTCCATCAAAGGCGGCGTTCAGCACTTCCTCCAGGTTGGCAGCGCTCACAAAGTCCAGGTCCGCTCGTACGTTGGCCGGCAGATCCTCCAGGTCTTTCTCGTTGCGTTTGGGTAGAATCACACACTTGACGCCTGCCCTGTGGGCCGCCAGGACCTTGTCTTTAATCCCGCCCACCTAAGGGAAGGGACAAATATAATTGGTTGGAATAGAGGATGGATTTGACGCTTAGCTGTACGTGGGCGGAGTCAGGGAACTCACCGGCAGAACCAGGCCTCGTAGTGTGATTTCTCCTGTCATGGCGACGTCTGATCGGACCAGTCGGCCGCTGAACAGAGAGGCCAAGCATGTTACTATGGTAACACCTGCAGAGGGGCCGTCCTTAGTGACGGCTCCAGCGGGGAAGTGGAGGTGGATGTCTGTCCCTTCCAACGGATCTGGAGCCCCGCCCACTGACCACACATAGAGCAGGACATATTTACATTTATATACCAACGGAAATAACAATATTCAGTTCAGTTGAATTTATTTTGAATAAAACAACAAACAAAACAATCCCAGTCTGACAAAAACAAGTATTCAGAGAATGGCTAATCTCGCCCCTATTTTGTGGCAATCCCAAGTTTCTATGACAACCCGTTCTTGACTTAGAGGCAATAATGCTTTCTGCTAAATGCGACCTTGACCTTTGACCTTTTTCAATGTTGGAAAATTTGTTATACGTTTATATGTGTCAGTGCGTGTAGTATTATGATAATATATCCTGTATTGATTAAGTTATAAGGTGATATGTCTATGTTTGACACACAGTGTTACAGAAGTTAATTTTGCGACATGTCACCTTTGACCTCCAGAGATCTCAAAAACTATTGGTCATAGGTGATAACACCAATTATCATAATTGTAGAAATCCTCATTCTGCATCATTTGGCACCAATGTGAAAGTTCTGTGACCCTCTATTCTTGAGTTAGAACCTTTATTTAAGTGTGACCTTGGCCTTTGACCTTTACTCAAATAGATCGTTGCATCTGCTGCTCCTTAGTTATATGTATATGCCCATGTAATTTCATGGTGATATCTCAAGTATTCATTGAGTTATAGCATGATATGCCTCATCCAACCAAAGGTTTGGTGAGATTAAAAACAAAAAAACAACGATAGATATATAGATATATATGATTCTAAATTAATAATAATAATAATGACGACCACCAGGGTCAGAGGGGCTGTAGTGACACTGGAGGCAAAGAGGGTCAAATCTTAAGGTCTTACCCAATGACACAACGGACTGACTAGGACAGAGCTGGATTGGCCTCCCCAACATTACTATAATACAAATGGTTAAACAGACTATACACGCCTCCAGCCAAACTACAGTGGTTTCATCCCAACATTCCAGACACTTGTTTTAAATGTAAACACGACTAAGTGTCTTTATTTCAACAACATGTGATAGAAGTTGCTATTCAGATAATTAAAGAAGAGGTGGCCCTTAAACCAAAATGATGCCTATTATATTGCACATCTATCCACAATACTTTAAACCCTCTAATAATGTGCAGCATTTTCTGGATATTTGTTTTTTGGAGGCTAAACGCTGTCTGGCTAAGGAATGGAAAACACAAGTGGAGCAGAAGTGTTGTGGTGCAATGGTTGACAGGAATGTGCTTTTATTTTACTTTGGAGAGAATATGTTTTACCACAAAAGGCAAAACTAGATGTTTTGGGAGGATCTGGGACATATTTTGTGACTTTTTTCAACATAATAATAGTGAAATAGAAGGCTGGGAAACTGCTGGAATTTTAAATGACCCCCCCCACCCCCCCCCCCCACAGACACACACACACATACACAAATATTTAATTTATTATTATATTATATTATTTTGTTTATTTTTACCCCCCCCCCCCCCCAAAAAAAAAATAACCTATAACTTGTCTACAGTCTTATTTTAGGAAGAGGACATTTGTTTATTTATTTTTTTATTGTTTCAATCCTGTTACTTGTAGAGGTTTCTGAGAAAAAGACTGTGAAATAGGAAACAAAAGCAACTGTACTGCATTTATGTATGATACTAAAAAAGGACAAAAACAATCTATAATAAACCAAATAATCTATAAATCATAAAATCTACAACAACCTATAATCTATAAAACAAATCTGAGACCAATTCACCCAATATTTGTTTGCTTGTGTGTTTAAAAAAAAGGAAACTAAAGTAAAATCATCAGTGAGATGTGATGAAAGTCAACGGTTTTGATGGAAGAAAATTATTTAAAGTCAGAGCAGGAAAATATTTCAGAAATTTGGAGGAAGAATATTTAAAAACATAGTCATGGGGAAAAAACAATCAGAAATTTAGTCAAAACCATTATGGAAGAAGAGTTAAATTGTTAATTGAAACCAAACTAACAAATACAATGATATTTATCCAATAATATAAACACATTCTGACATTAGTCATTATTGATTTGATCCAGAAACACTTGGATTCAACCTGTTCACATATTCTGCTGTAAACTGTGTGTAATGACAGGCTGTGTTCCAACATACTCATACTATCCATACTCTGTAATACCTACTCAGTGATTGGACAGTACGCAAAGTGTTTACACTGTAGCGTCCTACTAGCCTAGTGTATACGTCACATTGTTGGTTGTTGGATTGATTATAGTACTGGCCTATTACATGCAGAGCAGTTTGATCCCACCGTACGCTTAAGCTCATTCTATGGATCGTCTCCAGACTAACTGAACACCAGTGTTTACACTGATCCCATCCCGTCTACAGAATTTATCCAGTAAATATTAAATGGACTGTGGGTGCTTTACAAACCCTCACATTCACACACACACTCATACACTGGCACTGCCTGACGCTACTGGGAGCAACGTAGGGTTCAGTGTCTTGCCCAAGGACACTTCAACATACATGTTGGTACCGGTACCAAAATATTGGTATTGTGACAACACTACTGCATACTCAAAAAGTTAGTATGAGTAGTAGGTAAGTCTGTGGTTTCAAACACAGCCATAGTGTTGTTTGGAAAAACTAATGCTCTGAAATATCAACAAAACAAAAGGTCAAAGGTCAGTGCTATTACCATATCAGCCTGTGTGTGTGCGTACTCACTGTTGGTTAGCTCGTAGCTCTTAGCGTTAGCTCGGAGCCAACTGATGGCTAGATGTGCAGACTCCTTCATGACATCTCCCAGCTGACCTGTCAGAGTCAGCTGACCTTCACCCTCCGTACGACTGGCCTCCACGAACATGATCTCCCCTCCCAGTGGTGTCCATGCCAGCCCCAGAGCGACGCCAGGCAGAGTGAGGCGCTCCGACACCTTCCAATTCGAACAGCAGAGTGACGGCGAGGACGGGTTTGGAAGAACAGATGGGGACGAGAAGAAGGAGACAACAGGAAATGAGAGGGACAGTCTGTTTCAATTATCAACCATAACCCATTAGCAATCCATGGCTCAGTTGGTGGTTCGAATCCCAATGGTGTTCAGATCACAGTGGAACAACAAATAAATTATGTTAACATGTGTAAATAATGTGAAGTCTTCCCCACACTCACCTCCATCTCATACGGGGGGGGTCCCAGGATGTCTTTGAGGGCAATGTGGTCGATGACGATAGGCATTTCTGGAGGAGCCGCTTTACCTGAACACACACACACACACACACACACACTAGTTTACATGTCTAATGAGGACTCAGTTTTAAATCAATGAGAAAACTATATTACTATATTTAAAAAAATTTAAATATTAAAATAAATAAATAATAATGATAACTTTCAAAAATACATAAAAATAAATAAAAACATTCTAAACGTAAACTAATTTTCAACCCTTTGAAAAATACACCCATTTCCCTCATGCTTTATGGGGACTTCCGGAGAAAACAAATTAATGTATTTATAGGGCCACATCATTTCTATTTTACTAGTGGGGACCTTTATTTATATAGGGGGGCAAACAGTTGCTCGACCTCAAAGGGAAATATTTTTTATGATAGTCACACATGAGCTGTTGTTTACAATTGAGAAGTTGTACTTTTTTACTTTTACTTCAGTAAAGGAGTTGAAACAGTACTTCTACTTTTAACAGTGTATTTTTTACAAGTAAAGGATGGGGGTACTTTGACCACCTCTGCTTTGGAGGTATGACATTTTTACTCCATGTTGTGGATAAAGAAAAGAGATGCTGGAAGCAGACACCAGTTATGTGGAAGCAGAGACAGATCTGATACGGACGTGTTTTCTGTTTCCATGGTAACAGCACCACCTTGTGTCAAACAGCTGATACTCACTTTTTTTCTACTTTTCCCAATACATTTTACTCAAATACTTGAACTACTGGACTGTTGTACTGTGTACTTTTTACCCTGTTGTGTTTTTATATTTGTAATTTATCATGTATAGTATGTTTGCTCTCATATTTTATAATTTTTACTCCTTATCTTTACAAAACAGGACACTTGTCTTTTTTCTCACATGAATTTTCTAATGTTATCAAAACTGATTTCAACAAATCAAATAGAAAAGATCAGCCTCATAGTCATACTCCTTTTTTTCCACAGTTTAATTTCTGTATTTGGTTTTGACATTTTATATTAAAGGTGGGGCAGGAGATCTTGTTAAAAAAACATCCAGCAATTCAACACAAATGAGATTTTGAAAATATACACTCCCTCCTCTTCTTTAGCCCACCCCTCACGAGTCACGTATACATGAACCTCCTTCCAGAGCACTGCTGAATATGTATTGATACGTATCGGATGATCTTCCCATCCCTAAAAAAATGTATCTGAGGGGCTCACCGTCCTGGTCCACAGGGCTCTGGGGGGCGGAGTCTGGGCTTGAGAGGGCGTGGCCTTCAGCAACCCTCACAGCCACTGCTCTGCAGATGGTCCCGATCTTCCTCTCTAGGGAGCGAACACCTGCCTCACGGGTGTATCTAAAAAAAACATGCACACACATTCAGACGAATTCTTCAGAGGAACTCGGGATATCAACTCCGTCTGTGGCTTACGCATATACCTGTATTTATTACCTCTGCCAAGGAGGTATTAAATTTGGGTCTGTTTGTTGGAATTTTAACAGAAGCAAGGCAGTCAGAGACAGCGGACCTCTGCCAAAGCTTGATATGGAGTCATATGACGTCAAAACATGATGTGATTGTGTTGACCCATCTGATGTCCGAAGGTCAGACCATGTGAATAAATAAAACACCAGATTCTATCTTGTCTGAACCCTGAGATATTACCACCGATGTGTTTTAGCTGTTGACCTTTAATGTAACCTTGACCTTTGACCTTCATTGCTCAAAATCTAACAGGTTCTTCCTTGACCCATTATCTATCATTTCTGAAATCTGTTCAGAACTTTTTGCATAATCCTGCTGACAGACAGACAAACAAACAGACTTGAATTTAATACCTCTTTGGTGGAGGTAAAAATTGTACCTAATATTTAAATTACAATGATTTACTATTTATGTTTATGTTAAATGACAAATGACCCGACCAACTGCAACACCAATATCATTAAAAATAGTTTTCAATGACCTGCAGATGCAGGTGACCGCTCACTTCAGATGAACTGATTGGCTGGCTGATACAGTATATTGATCTATAACTGTAATATGTAATACAATGCATTGGGGATTATTGTGCATCATATTTATTAAGGACTGAGCCTGCACAGAGTTGAATCCATCTATGAACTCACACAACGAGGCAGATGGACTCAGTTATTCTATTGTATTTAATTCAAACTGATAGGGTTGGGTTTAGATCATCCTCCACATGACTAAATGTACAGAATCAATGCCATGTGATTCACTCATTAGACATTTGACTTAAGAAGCAGTGATATAATAATGTCTGTCAAGTAAAATATTTCAGTGTTTAGTTCTGTATAATCCAGTGCTGAGTTCCAATATACATACTGTCATGAGTACACTTATACACAGTACATGTTCCATACTTACCAAATGTACATTTTTCAGCTGGTAAATGCTTTTCCAATTACAATGGAACAACACTGATTCTGTCTGCCGCACGTACCGGAAATGGCGTCAGAAACCGTGAAAAAAATAGATCATTTTTTTTCTTACAAAAATAGATGCTATTGTAAAATGTATGTTGTACACAGCTTTCAATACAAACCATCGCTGATGTTTTAACGCTGTAAACATAAGAACTTACATCTGTAGGGTGTGTTGGCTCACTACTCCATCCGCCATGTTTTTATCTTCCACCACAACAATATTGCTATTTTTTTTTTCAAAGTAGTTAAACAACAATATGACAATTTATGACAATTCCTTGTAACATAACTTACTACTTTGTAATGTCTTTAACAAGTCAAAGTGCTTTCAGTAGCTTTCATGAATTACCAAATACTGATCATCACATTTTAAAATCACAGTTTAACTTCATATTTATGATTATTATGATTATATTATGTAGCAGTTCACAGGCAGTTTCTCACGTCACGTCCGCTACGTAGGTAAAATGTAGACAATATGGCAGCCGTTGAGTATGAAAACTGTACCTAAGTCCACACTTAAAAAAAATGTCAGCTTTTGAGGGCATCATCTGGGTACTTGCAGTCCATTTAACTTCACCACAATTAGAAATGGGACGCCCTCCGTACCCAAAGACAGTGTGGATAGGGCGGTAAGTACGGATATTGGAACACAGCACAGGTCTAACAGTTGGTCTGTTCAGTGTACAGGAGGGAGGTGGGGGTTCACCTTGTAATGATGTCCAGTGTGGTGTCCTGGGGGATGTGCAGCTGTTGGGGGGTTAATCCGTGCTGCTCCAGTTGGTTTGGGATCAGGTGCCGGTGAGCGATCTCCATCTTCTCCTCTTGAGTGTAGCCTGGAACAGACACTGACCAGTCAGTTCGTGCATTTGTAAGAGCCACTGTGATCTGTTGAGTTAAATTTAATATGTGGTGACATGAGGCAGAATATTGTTAATTTAGTACACACAGCAGAATCATTATATTTTGAAGGGAGCTTTATATCCAGCCACAGATTTCCAAAATGCTGGATGACACTTAACCAATCCCTTAAGTGCAAACACGTACGTTACTGAGCAGCACTGATGTGGTGTGTGTTTAAACTGAAAATAAAGCTCAACAGCGAGCTCCTGGGTACAGAATGTTTAATCATGGGTTGGGTAACGGGTCTAATGTACACGGGTACACGGGTTTGTAAAGTGGACCCGTGCAGTAATCAGTCAGTCCCGTCAGTACACTGGTACTTCAGTCACACCTGTACTCGATCCCTGGTGAGTCTCCAACTGTTGTCATGTCTTTAAAAATACCTCTGTAAACCAGACACCTGAACAACAGAAAGAGTTTTTATCAGATCAGTGGATATAGTTTCAGTGACAGTGTTCTTAGACATGAGCAAAAACCTGTATTTTATACCTAACCTCAGTGTTATACTCAGTGTGTTCTCACATTTGTAGGAATAATTACCTCCACCAAGGAGGTATTACATTTGGGTTTCTGAATGGATTTTGATTAAACTTTCAGGAATGACAGATAATGGGTCAAGGAAGAACTCATTAGATTTTGACCATTGAAGTTCAAAGGTCAAGGTCACACTAAAGGTCAACAGCTAAAACACATCAGTGGTAATATCTCAGGATTCAAACAAGATAGTATCTGTACTAAGTACTTTTTTAAAGTAAACACATCTTCAAACCTTTGAAAAATACATGTTTCACATTCCACCTGTTCCCCTCATGCTTTATGAGGACTTCCTGAAAAATACAAATTAATGTATTTATGGGGCCACATCATTTCTATTTTACTAGTAGGAACCTTTATACTTAACCCTTGTGGGGACCTGAATTTTGGTCCCCATAGTGTCAGAGGTCCCCATGATGCGACTGTGTAAATGTATCAATGTCCCCATAAAGAATACAAGCAAGCACACACACACACAGACACACACACACACACAGTAACTCCTGTCTGAACGCTCAATTCTACCTCCAAATTCCTGTGACTTTTGGGAAAACCATAAATAATTGGTGAAAAGTACCTTCATGGTCAGTGGCAGCAGAGTCTCAGGGACCAGTAGATGTATTTTTTTTATGTCTGTTCTGTGAAAAATAAGTGAAGCTGGGCAGTTTTAAAAACAGTGAACTCAGCAGAAGGAAGCAGATCTGTTTTGTCCAAATGTGTATTGGTTTCAGTGGGAGGTGAGGACATACATGTCTGTGAACTACTGCCTCCCATGTCACTGTAAAAAGAGCTGAGTCTTCAAACTCTGGTTTGTTTGAATCCGAGGAACCATGGTTACATTTCAGGAAAAGATCATTTGTCAGGTGGATTTTTGTTTCTCTCCCACTCTAGGTGATGACATCACCCACTGAAAAAAGTCAGATTTTGGTCTTGCCAGGGTAGATTTGATGACTTCTCTACAGAGAACCATAAATCGCATTCGTATGAGAACCACTTATTTTGCAGAGGACAAAAATGCCTGCGGTTTCAAGTTTAAATGAAGACTGTGGGTGAAAGTATGGTGAAGCAGGCAACTTTTTTGTCAGTCCCTTTAAGAATGAATGGGGGTTATCTTCACATTCTTGTGCAAAATCCGTGTGACATATCAGAATTATGAGAGCACATGTGTAATCTCTGGGCCAATCTGAAAATGTTTTCCTATTTACTGCATAAATAAGAAATGCTCTGCTCTGATGTATCATTTGGGAGTTATAGCCACGTAAACATGGCCCCATTCATTTCAGATGGACATGTTTGACTGGTTTTTCACATTTTATACAACATCTGTTCTTGGTGTCATTAACACTGGTAGTACCACACTATTCCCGAATAGGACGCACATTTTTGTGTCAAAATTTTTTACATTTTTCCTCGAATGATGGGAGCCGCATTTATTTTTTGTTTTTGTTTTTTGTGTAAGTCATAATAAAATAAGAAATTACCTGCATGAATATGAACGACCACCTGCTGTTTTTCCTTCCTGTTATTTTTCTCCCTTTTTCCTTTTCATTTTTTCCCCTCTTTTGTTACCCCCGCTTTAATCTTCTGTTTTAATCCACCCAACATCGGTTGGTAGAGATTTTTGTAATCAGTGTGTCAGTGTGTCTCATTGAATACTTGAGATATCACCATTAAATTACATGGGCATAAACATATAGCTAATGTACATCACATGCAATGATCCATTTAAGTAAAGGTCAAAGGTCAAGGTCACAATTAACTACCAAAATCAAATTATCATTTATAACTCAAGAACGGAGGGTCACAGAACTTTCAGGTTGATACCAAATGGTGCAGAGTGAAGATTACTACAATTCTCATAATTTGTGTTATCACCTACAACCAATAGTTTTTGAGATCTCTGGAGGTCAAAGGTGACATGTTGCAAAATTAACTTCTGTAACACTGTGTGTGTCAAGCATAGATCTATCATGCTACAACTTAATCAATACTGGATATATTATCATAATACTACACACACTGAAACATATATACATATATAATGAAATTATCAATATTGCAAAAGGTCAAAGGTCAAGGTCACATTTAGCAGAAAGGTCAAAATCACATTATTGACTCTAATTCTAATTGGTAGGGAGTGACTGTGGCTCAGTTGGTGGAGCGGGTCGTCCAAGGACTGAAGGGTTGGCGGTTCGCGTCTGGGCTCTGGGTGTCCACAGGTTGAAGTGTCCTTGGGCAAAGACACTGAACCCAGACTTAGTCTCCCAGTAGGACTGACAGAACCTTAGAAACCTACTGGTGTATGAGTGTGTGTGAATGGGTGAATGTGAGGCTAATGTAAAGAGCTTTGAACCATGAAGGTGGAAAAGAACTATAGAAGTGAAGAACATTTACCACTTAATTCAAGAATGGGCGAGATTAGGCATTTTCTGAATACTTATTTCCTCTTTTTTCAGTAAATCCTGGCAGGGAACAAAGGAGCACATCAGCAACCATTAAAAGGTTGATATGAGAAAAAAAAGAGGAGATATTGACCAATTAATGATAAACATGGGTCTATCATTAATTGAAAAGGTTCTCTGTAGTTGGATTTGCCTGTGCCCCCACCCACCACCACCCACTGATGGGACCTGTACTACGATGTGGACCCACCTGGTACCTGCAGAACTTCCATCCGGTCCAGGAGTGCGGGGGGGATGGTCGCCGTGGTGTTCGCCGTCGCGATGAAGAGCACTTGTGAGAGGTCAAAGGCCACGTTGAGGTAGTGGTCAGTGAAGCTGTGGTTCTGCTCCGGGTCCAGGACCTGCAGGACGACGCCAAGACCACATTAGGCTCCGTTCACACAGCAGCTCTGAATGCACAACTGGGGTGGACTAAAGTGACCCATATGGACTAAAGAGGTCCTGAAGTGACTCACATGGACTAGACAAATTCTAAAGTGACCCACCTGGACTAAAGAGGTCATAAAGGGCGGCTGTGGCTCAGTGTCATAATATTACACACACTGAAACATATATACATATAACGAAATTATCAATATTGCAAAAGGTCAAAGGTCAAGGTCACATTTAGCAGAAAGGTCAAAATCACATTATTGACTCTAATTCTAATTGGTAGGTGGTGACTGTGGCTCAGTTGGTGGAGCGGGTTGTCCAATGACTGAAGGATTGGCGGTTCACATCCCAGCTCTGGTTGTCCACATGTCCAAGTGTCCTTGGGCAAGACACTGAACCCTGACTTAGTCTCCCAGTAGGACTGACAGAACCTTAGAAACCTACTGGTGTATGAGACACATGCCGCTGTCACATTCCTGAGATGTAGATCTATGATGTTTATCACATTTCAATATTTAATGGTCAGATAAAAGTGGCATCACATTGTAAAATATCAGATTTTGGACCATATATGAAAGTGGTCTGGGTCAGATTAAGAAAGAAAGAAAGAGTGAGCCCACTTCCAGCAGAGCGCTGGAGAGTCTCTAACACAACCCACTTCCAGCAGAGCCTCTAATAGAACCCACCTTCAGCAGAGTGCGGCAGAGTTTCTAATGCAGGCATGTCCAAACTATTCCCCAAAGGGCCGATGTAGCTGCAGGTTTTTGTTCCAACCAACCAAGAATTCACACTTTGACCAAACGACTCTGAAGACTTGGATCAGTTGATTAACTGAGTTCACTCAGCTGCTGCTGTTGGACTAAAAACCTGCAGCCACACCAGCGCTTTGAGGAATAGTTTATATATGCCTACTCTAATAGAACCAACCTCCAGCAGAGCGCTGTAGAGTCTGTAAGGGTAGTCGTCCACTATTACATTAAACGCATTCCATTCATTGTCAATGCAATCCAGCCAACCGGTGTTGCCATACGCGCAAAGCCTCCTGGGATTGCGGCACGGCAAGTAAAAAAGTTGAGCCCCACTGAACTTTATGCAAAGTACCGCGGCGGCCGTACGTCCGTTATCCAATGACAGTGGATCATGGGGGTGTGTCCATGATGAAGGCACTGTGACGAAGAGCCACAAAATAAAAATAAAAAAATACTGAAAATGGAGCAGATCCTAATCACTGCTGTCAGTGGAACACACATTTTATCTTTCCCTCACCACGATCTGTGGAAACTGTTGACACATTTAAAAAGCAGCTAAAGACCATGACATGATGATTTATGCTTTTTATGTGTTTTATGCCTCTATTGCTTTTGTAAAGCACTTTGTGACTTTTACGCTCTTAAAAGGTGCTATATAAATATATAAATTATTATTATTGTTTTTTTATACATATAGAGACACATATCTAAAGGACTAGGCTGAAATTGTTGGTCTCCCCGGTGCATTAATGTTATGTGTGTGAACTGTACATAACTCTACAAAACTACACGAACACCTTGCAAACACCATGTCTAGTTATGTATGTAAATATAAATGGATATTTAAATAGGTCATTTCCCTGGTTGTCTTTGTGATTGAGAGCTGGATATATTATGTTATGCATAGGAAATGACTGAAACAAAGGGCATCACTATTCAGGTTTGTTTTCTGTGGGTGGCTATGGCTCAGTTGGTAGAGCAGGTTGTCAAATGATGAGCCAGTTTGTGTCCCGGCTCTGGCTGTCTACATGTCGAAGTGTCCTCGGGCAAGACACCGAAACCTGACTTTAGATCCCAGTAGGACTGACAGACCCTTAGAAACCTACTGGTGTGTGAATGGGTGAATGTGACGCTAATGTAAAGCACCATGAAGGTGGAAAAGAACTATATAAGTGCAGAACATTTACAATTTCCTTTTTTTTTGTAGTCACCCATAAACGTTTTGAGTATATAGGTACCTTCTTTAGCTGCCATTGCAATCACAGGTGAATGAATAATAGGAGAACGTCTCCATGTTTGTATACGCCCATACACACAGCCACTTGTTGTAGCCACACAGCAACACAAGGGGGAGCTTTCCGGCAATACGACATGACATGACGCAATAATGGACTACTACCCTAATAGAACCCACCTCCAGAATAGTGTTGCAGGGTCTTTTTGTTCTGAAGAATACACTTGTACAATCAGAAACAAGCCTCCTTCCTATCGTACACCAGGATGGATGACACTTCACTATCTCAACAAAGAGGCTCAGTGGGTGATTGTCCACTCTCCGTCTGTCCATCAATCTTCTTACTTGTTTTTCCTCTTCCTCTTCTTCATCCTGCTTTACCCCTCCTCCCCCAGCTAACTGATCTACGCTTCACTGTAGTCAGCTCCTGCCATACACTGTATGTTCCTCCTGCCTATAGCGTTCTATTAAGGCCATGTGTTAGCAGAGGAAACATACACCACTCTGCATGTGGTTTACGTTTTAACTGAGGCCAAACGAACTTCACATTACAACACTGTGTGACTGAAACTATGAGCTCTGCTGGAAGAAGAAGACTCAAGTCCTTTACTCCATACTCAATTTATGTTTGCTTTTTTCCCACTTTGGCTTTTAACCCTTTATTTGTAAAGTCAAATCATCCATCCATCCATCCTCTACAACTTACACTGCAAAAAGCCTAAATCTCACCAAATGTGTTTTTCTCATTTCTAGTCAAAATATCAACAGATTTTTTTATTTTGTTTAAGTCAAGATTAATTTTTTTTTTTTGCTTAAGACAGGATAATGTCTCCATGAAGTTCATGTTGACAATTAAATATATTACATTGTTTAGAGAAATTTGGCCAAAATTTGGAAGTTTACCAATCAGTGATGTGCTCGTTGGAAATCATTTGTCCTGAATTTTAATAAAATAAAGAAAACTACCATAAATACCAAGATCATTTTAGTTGTTCCACTTACAGATTTTCTTTTTGCTTATGTCAAGATTTTTGCTTCAATCAAAAAAATATTAAAAAAAACAAAAAACATTAAAAAAAAATCATTAGATTCATGTCTTATTTTCAGTGTGATGACATATTTTGCATAGAAATGACAAAAATACACTTGGAAAGATTCAGACTATTTTCCCCAGAGTGTATGTTTGTCTGTTAGCAAGAAAACTCAAAATGTTATGGAGACACTGACACAAGGAATAATTATTACCCATATAACCCACCTCCAGCAGAGCCGCTGCAGGGTCTCCTTGCAGACTCTTTCCCAGCTTGTCCACTTCATCCAGGAGGAAAACAGGGTTATGGACGCCCACCGTCTTCAGGCCATTGATGATGCGTCCTGGCATGCTGCCCACATATGTGCGTCTGCAGATGAAGCCAAAAAAATTCACTGTGTGGTTTTGACCTTTGAACCCCAGCCAAAGGTTTGGATAGCATGAGGCTGTTCTGGGCTAAAGAAACACACCTAAAAACATGTCAATGTGGACATTAGAGACTGTCTGGACATGAGTGATGCACTGCTTTAAACACCTGAAATGAATGTGATGGATTAACAAACAAACCAGTGGAAGGGTTAACTAACGCTAACCAGTGGAAGAGTTAACCAACACTAACCAGTGGAAGGGTTAACTAACGCTAACCAGTGGAAGAGTTAACCAACACTAACCAGTGGAAGAGTTAACTAACCCTATCCAGTGGAAGGGTCAACAGTAAACCTAATCAGTGAACGTTTCAGAGGTGGGAAGTAACTCATTTCTGTACTTAAGTAAATTTTTTAGGTTCCTGTACTTTTTACTTTTCCTCACTACATTTGTTCATAAATATCTGTACTTTATATTCTTTACATCTATCTCTAATCCAGCAAATTTCTGTCTAGTGTGTCCTCTGTCTGTGGAACACCTAACACCTGCACAACTCCACCAAAAGATCCAAAATTTGGATTGTGACTTTCCAGTACTATGGTGGATTGCAGTACAAAGTTTTACACCGTTACGACACACCAGATATTAAATTAATTTCATTGCTCTTTCTAACTCTGCCACTCTGAGCATTGCTCTGCACATTGCCTAAGTCCCACCCCCTGACTTGGCTACAGCTGCGCCGTAGTGCATTACTAATGACTACTAATTTTCTCTATGATATCACAACTGTGCTACACGCCACTAACAACTTCAGCCCCCAGGAATTTCTGGACATTTTCGTCATTGTTGCGGCCACAGCAAGTCCGGTTGTGATCAAGGCTATTAATACGGTGCATTTGCATGAGTCCGTAAATTACTGAAATAACAGGTGGAACATCTGATTCACCTTCAACTGAAAACTGCACCAATCTTAATGACTGTAGGATACATTACTATCTGGCTCATCCACCGTTCAGCTTTACATGTCAAAGTGTCCTTGGGCAAGACACTGAACCCTGACTTAGGCCCCCAGTAGGACTGACCTTAGACCCTAGAGACCTACTGGTGTATGAGTGTGTGTGTGAATGGGTGAATGTGAAGCTAATATAAAGCGCTTTGAGCAACGTGAATGTGGAAAAGAACTATATAAGTGCAGACCATCTACCATTTGTTAGCTGTCATTTAGTAGGTGGAGCCACATTGCCCAGTTTCTTGCTTTTCGTGCATTCAAGTCTGAAAGTAGACAGTGACATTTGAGTGACTGGCGCCTCACTTCACAGGCGTAATATTTCTTGCTGGGTGTTGATTGATGTGGCCTGCTTTAGCATGACACAAACCACTACAGTGGTAGACTGTCTGCCCTGCCTGAAACTGGGTTTTGCTAATTCCACCAGCAGTAACAACTGAAACCATTAGCATTATCACACTCACACATTCCAGTACACACTTCCAAAACAGCCCCAACTAATTATTAGTCTTTGTTTCTGCTCCTTTCAACTTTCACTCACTTCCACAACACATTAGTAGCAAACAATGTCACATTTTCTACAGGCTCTGCACTAGTTTATATAGATAGCTGTACTTTATACTCCTTACATTTATATAAATAACTTTATACTGAAAAAATAATATATAAAATAATAATAGTGTATATAATCATGTATGACGTTATTATTTGCTATATGTTTAATAATTATTGTTGAAGTTTTTAATTCTAAGTTATTTAAATGGTTCCTTCACCATATTTTTGATGACAAATAATCAAGAATCTAACTTTTCCAACTTGATTTTCAGTTTTTTTGTGATTTAGATTCAGTGTGTTGATAAAGTATTGCAATTTAAAGAAATAATAAGTACAAAAGTCAGTGAAACACACACCTGTGCCCCCCCACCCACACACACACCCACAACCAACCCAGTTAAACCCACAACTTTGCCCCCACCCCCCACCAGTGACAACCACCAACATTTAATCAAGCGTTCTATGTGTCAGTATCAACCTTTACTGAACATTTCAACCAAATCTGTCCATAACTGTTTGAGGTATCTGACAGACAGACAGATACTCCACTGTTCCCTATGGAAGTAAATTGACAGTTTTTAAGTCTTTGATGTATAACTGAGTCCAAATGAGCTGGTGAATTGGTTTTATTGTCAATTCTTCGTAATGAAAAGCTACAGTCACAGTCATATTCCAGTCATTCCTCAAAAAACATTGTAGTATTTAAATTTGTAAATTTCCTTTTGTATATTTCATACAAATTATAAATGTTTTCAAACATGAAATAATTTTATATCCAATAGAAATACAATTTTTTCATGTGAAACAATGAAAAATTCAATTTATGGAAGAGTTTAAGTACATGTACATTTGAGGGTTATTACCTCCGCCAAGGAGGTTATGTTTTTGCCAGCATTAGTCTGTCTGTCTGTCTGTGTTCAAGATAACTCGAAAACTTATGAACGGATTTTGATGAAATTTTCAGGATATGTTGGAAATGTGAACAGAAAGAACTGATTTCATTTTGGTGGTGATCCGGGAGGGGGGTGGGTATCTACCTTGGTGGAGGTCTGAGCTCTCAGAGTGCTTTTCTAGTTGATCAATATGATAAAATTAAAAGCACTGAAGAAGAGAAACACAGTCAGACTCTGAAGTCTTAAAGGATCCTGTGCAGAAGTTGTTTAAATGGTAAATGTTCTTCACTTCTATAGTTCTTTTCCACCTTCATGGTTCAAAGCTCTTTACAGTAGCCGCACATTCACCCATTCACACACACTCATACACCAGTAGGTTTCTAAGGCTCTGTCAGTCCTACTGGGAGACTAAGTCAGGGTTCAGTGTCTTTGCCCAAGGACACTTCGATGTGTGGGCAGCCAGAGCCGGGACCCAAACCGCCAACCCTTCAGTCATTGGATGATCCACTCTATCAACTGAGCCACAGCCGCCCACGACCTGTTTAATCGATTTATTCCTAAACTGGATGATCTGTACAATGTTTTGACGTCTTTCAGTCCTGCTCTTGGTATGTTGGACACATGTTTCTTATCAGACTTTGTTCTCTGCATTTGTTCTTGCTTTAAATTTAAGGAGATGTTCGTGACTCAACACATGTATGTTATAACCCATGAATGCAACATGATCATGATGAACGTGATAAGAACCACACCTGCTCAGACAGAGCATTTGTGGGACACTTGGGACCTTGGTACTGATGAAGCTGTTCAGACTGAGCGACAGGCCGGCAGATATAGCCTGGATATAAAACACATACAGAGGTGTTTTCTTATTATGCTTCAATTACCATTTTACAATATTAATACAATATTTTTGTATTTAACCCACCTGTAACAATCAACTACAGTTTTGTATCGTGGCATCACTTAACTGACGACTCAATATAGACGACTAATGCTAATGCTAACGTAACTGTTTATGCTGCACTCACTCAGTCTCAGTTCTCATGTGCCACCTTCTGAAGAAAAGCAGCATAGCACGATAAACTACACTATTGTCAACACGATAAACTACACTACCCTTCGACACAATAAACTCCACTACCTAGGGCTCTCGATATGTTTTTGCTATATCTCGATATCTATGCAGTAAAAAAAAATAATTGTCAAATCCAGCAAGATTTTTTTTATTGAAGTGCAAACAGGTAGGTAGCCAGGTGCCTAGAGATAGACAGGTACTAGAGGTAGACAGGTACTACTAGGAAAGTGCTTGTTCACCATTTTAACATCATCAAACCAAGGAAGGAACCAATGAATATTGTCTTATTTTAATTGTAAACATAAAATCTGAGAGTAGACAGTCGAAGTGCTTCTTTAATATTTAAGATAAAAGACACTTTAAATAGTTTTAACTATAGATGAATAGATCCTAAATCCATGAATTTTGTGACTGTAGTACATGTTATATTTGTGTGTGTGTATTTGATTTAACTGAGCACATTATTCAGCATCAGCTTTTGTTGTGTTAAATTCAGATTAACTTTATTTATTTTCACTTTAATCACACACACAGGCTGAGAGATATATTCCATAGTTAGATTTAACTTGACTTCGAACATTTTAATGTTTTGTGCTTTATGACATTAAAACTGAGCTTCCATCGTGTGTGTGTGTGTGTGTTTTTTTTTAATGTCCGGGGGAAGTTTTAACAAATCAACTACGCATCCAGTTGTCAGATATTAAACAAATGACGTGTATATGTTTCATACATGATCTATATCAACTGAAGAACATCAGTCAAATTATATGTCTTCAGATTTTGTATTTGACGTTCATACCTAATAAATTACAGGACTTTACAGGGAGAAATTACAAAGGCGGCAGGAAATAAGTCTGAAAAAATGGGAGAGTTGTCAGCTGTGTGTAAATGGTTGAAGAGGGTTGGCGATTCGATTCGGCACCTATTTCTTGCATTCTCTGCAAAATCCTCATCCATTGTCATAAATCTGAAATATTGCCATGTAATGGAGCCGTTCTTTTATGTGATACGAATTCTGTCACATCCGTTTCTGTGCGCGCGCTGTGATTTATCAACACACACACATGCTGCTTACATGCGAGGGGAGGGGGAACAAACATAAGGAGGCGGGTTGGACAGCTGCACAGCACAGTGGAGGAAGCAGAGTGGCCAAAAATGTTATTCATTTACAGCATTATCTGCAGATATTCCAAATGCCTAATTACCTCCACCAAGGAGGTTATGTTTTTGCCGGCATTTATCGGTTTGTCTGTCTGTCTGTGTTCAAGATAACTCGAAAACTTATGGACGGATATTGATGAAATTTTCAGGATATGTAGGAAATGTGAACAGGAAGAACTGATTTCATTTTGGGGGTGATCAGGGTGGGAGGGTCTACCTTTGGCGGAGGTCTGCGCTCTCAGAGTGCTTTTCTAGTTTTTTCTTGATTTCAAAAAACATCTCAAGATATCGCAAATCTCGATAAATGTCCGAGTTTTGCCACTACTGTCCGACACAATAAACTACACTACTGTAGGACACGATAAACTACACTACCATCCGACAGGTTAAACTACACTACCGTAGGACACTAAACTACACTACCTTTCAAAAAACATCTCAAGATATCGCAAATCTCGATAAATGTCAGAGTTTTGCCACTACCGTAGGACACAATAAACTACACTACTGTAGGACACAATAAACTACACTACCGCCTGACAGGTTAAACTACACTACCGTAGGACACAATAAACTACACTACTGTCCGACAGGATAAACTACACTACTGTAGGACACGATAAACTACACTACCGCCCGACAGGTTAAACTACACTACCGTAGGACACAATAAACTACACTACTGTCCGACAGGATAAACTACACTACTGTAGGACACGATAAACTACACTACCGCCCGACAGGTTAAACTACACTACCGTAGGACACAATAAACTACACTACTGTCTGACATGATAAACTACACTACCGCCCGACAGGTTAAACTACACTACCGTAGGACACAATAAACTACACTACTGTCCGACACGATAAACTACACTACCATCCGACAGGTTAAACTACACTACCGTAGGACACAATAAACTACACTACCTTTCAAAAAGCATCTCAAGATATCGCAAATCTCGATAAATGTCAGAGTTTTGACTCTACCGTAGGACACAATAAACTACACTACTGTAGGACACGATAAACTACACGACCGCCCGACAGGTTAAACTACACTACTGTCTGACACAAACTACACTACTGTCAACACGATAAACTACACTACCGTCCTACACAATAAACTATACTACAGTAGAACACAATACACTACACTACTGTCTGACACAAACTACACTACTGTCAACACGATAAACTACACTACCGTAGAACACAATAAACTACACTACTGTCCGACACAAACTACACTACAGTCTGACACACACTACACTATTGTCAACACGATAAACTATACTACCGTCGGGCACAATAACTACACTACTGTCCGACACAAACTACACTACTGTTTGACACAAACTACACGACTGTCAATACGATAAACTACACTACCGCCCTACACGATAAACTATACTACCGTCGGACACAATAACTACACTACTGTCCGACACAAACTACACTACTGTTTGACACAAACTACACGACTGTCAATACGATAAACTACAATACTGTTCGGCACATTAAACTACACTACCATCGGACAAACGTTAAACTACAGGACTGTCCTCCATTGCAATCACATGGCCTTCAGATGTACTTACATCATGCAGTATGAGTGTGCGTGATGTGCATGTCTGTGCTGCAACCAACAGCTGCAGAGGATAGCCGTTAGCATACAGCCGATGCAAGTGTATGTATTGACAACTAATTACAACATGACTAGAACGTACTCAGCGATGTGCACAATTCTTGGCTCTCATGCATGACAACGTACAACCCAAACCACGCCCATCTGCATGAACTGACATGCAAAATAGTGAGTCCCTTTTCTTGTTGATCACCTAGAGACCTGTAGAGTTTTTTTCCCCTGGGATGGTCTCAGCGGCGCAACCTCGAATTATTTTTAGTCACACTTTTGAATAATTATGTTGCACGTGTGACCAAATTGGTTGCACACTAGAGCCCTGCACTACTGTCCAACGCAATAAACTACACTACTGTCTAACACACAGGTGTCAAACATGCGGCCCAGGGGCCAAATCTAGCCCGCCGAAGGGTCCAGTCTGGTCCTTTGGATGAATTTGTGAAATATAAAATTTACACAAATATATAAATAATTTTAGTTGAGGTTCCACATTCACACCAATTCACTCTTATAAAATAACCTATAAATACTCACAAGTCAAGCTCTTTCTCTTTGTAAATGTAAGTGTTTTTATTTAGTTTCACTAAAAGTATAATTTCACAAAAAAAACTCTCTATAACTGGAACAAATATGAACAACCTGAAATTTTAATAATATTCCATCTGTTACTAAATGTTTTGTGTATTTGTAAGCTATGATATACACATGAAAATGATAAACTAAAGCCTAATAATGTTAAAATTACCCATTTACTTCAGTTTGTTTATGCTATTCACATTCTTTGAAGGGATTTTCATAATGTTAAAGTACTTTTTTGCTCTAAAACACAGACAACGCTTGATTATTAGTTATATATTTTTATTTTACTGGTTCGGCCCACTTCTGATCAAACTTAGATGAATGTGGCCCCTGAACTAAAATGAGTTTGACACCCCTGGTCTAACACAACAAAATACAATAAACTGTCTTTCTCTCCATTTGTCTGCCTCTCTGTCTATCTATGTATATGTCTGTTAATCTGTCTGCCTGTCTGTCTGATCGTACCTGTGTCCTCTGATGTCAGACTGGTCGCAAACTCCTCCCAGAGCGATTCGGTGAAACTCTCGACCTAAAGTTTTGGCGATGGAGCGTCCCACACTGGTCTTACCGACCCCCGGGGGCCCCACGAAGCACAGGATCGGCCCCTGAGGACACAGCACTGCTATAAAGAGTCTGCACAAACCCCTCACCTTGCACAGCATTGCACCTTTGCACTTTAACAGACTGCATTATTTGAATGAAATAAATGAATAGATTCATCTTAACATTTTGACCTGCATGGAACTGAGCATGTGCAGAACAAGCCAGTGTGTTTGACAATGGACTTTTAACAAAACAGTTTTTTTCCCCCATTGGGTACATTTTTATGTTGTAGTCATATTTGCACGATTTGACAATCACTGGAAAAGCGACTACAGCAGAGGTCCCAAATGGCCTGGGGGCCAAATGTGCCCCCCCCCAAAGGTTCCAATGTGGCCCATGGGATGATGAATTTGCAATGTGCAAACATTCCACAGGCAACTATGGACTGATTTGAGTTCAGGTTCCACATACAGACCAATATTATTTACAGTCAAATAATAGCCGAATAACTGACAAAAAATATTGACTCCATATTTTGTTCTTGGTTTGATGTGGGAAAAAGATTACATTATGCCTAAAAATAATGTCAACTTTAAATATTTGTCATTTTGTTGTCTTGTCAACATTAAATTATGAAAATATTGACATTTATAAACTATCCTGTAACAATTAAATGTGAATAACATGAAAGTTAATCTCAGCAATTTTCTACCCGTTTAGTGTCTTTGTAGATCCAATCCAGAATCCACATGTAGAAATGATAGATTGAACCATAATATTGTCAAAAATTGCATTTGTTTTTTTAAAGAAACTTCAGCCTTTTCAGGTTATTTGCATCTTTTTTTTGTGTGGATAGTTTACAAATGTGAGTATTTTTATAAATTAATGAGTTTAGTTGCACTAAAACAAAGATAAAAATTTGGAGTTGTCATTATTTATAGGTTGTTATGCTATTATTTTACCCACTTGAGATCAAATCAGGGAGAAGGTGGCCCCTGAAAGAAAATGAGTTTGAGACCCCTGGGCTACACATGGTAACGCTTTACTTTATGTGTGAGTTCCTAACACATTCATAGCAGCTGTCATAAACTGCACATAAAGCATTCATGACTGTTTCATGAGACATGACTCGACATTCATACCAAACCTTTCATGAAAGTGGAAGACAGACTCGCAAAGCACCCCCCCACACACACACACAAAACCATCATGTCAATGGGTTAGTGTCCAGTGACAATTTGTAACCTTTGCTGATTACTTATTTTTGCTAATGGGAATGTCCAACCATTCCAGGTAGAAGCCTTCAACAGGGACCTGTGGGGTGTGGTGCAAAACCATGTGGCACAGGTTATTAGGACCAGGACATAAACATGTTCTCTGGAGTTAGCAGTGCTGCTTTACGATTGTTGGACTTTTATTTTGAAAAGTTGTTGTCGTTCTGTTTTCCACATTCATGAAAGGTTTGGTATGAATGTTGAGTCATATCTCATGAAAAAGTAATGAATGCTTTATGTGCAGTTTATGACAGCTGCTATGAATGTGTTATGAACTCACCCGTCAAGTCAAGTGTTAACAACAATTTTTTGGAGAAGGGGTGGGATTAAATAAATTCTGTATAATTTGTTTAAAAAAAAAACCTAAGGATTATTGTGGGTTTTTTGGATATTCAAAAGAAACTAAAAAGAAAAATAGAAACTCAAATGAGTGGGGGGAACAAACAAATTTTTCCAGTTTAAATCGAACCTTGAGCGACGCCTTGAGTTGTCGAACAGCCAAGTACTCCAGCACACGCCTCTTCAGCTTGTCCATGGCGTAGTGGTCGTTGTTCAGAAGAGTTCGAGCGGCTTGGATGTCCAGACGGTCTGAGGAAAGAGGACAGAGACCGGGGGGGGGGGGGGTATCAAACAGACAGCCTGCCACAGAATCCCAGCCCTCCCATGGGATGAATTACACCAGGGGTGTCAAACTCATTTTCTTCATTTTCCACAAACAGACTAATTTCATCTCCAATGGGTCAGACCACTAAAATTAAAATGTAATAATCTATAAATAATGATTACTCTACATTTTTGTCAATGTTTTAGTGCAAAAAAATATAAATTATGAGCATAGTTTTATTAATTATCCAAATGCAAGATAAGTTACATTTCATAAGGAAAATAAGGTCAAGTTTAACAATATTCTGCCTCAGTTTATCATTAGTCAATGTGTTTTATTATGGATCAGTTCTACAAAGACATTAAACTCTTAGTAACAGAAGCAGAAAATGGTTCAAATTGTGTCTCATTTCTTTAGACAGGTGCTGAAGGTAGTTGCTGAGTCCATTCACTCTGCCATCAACCACAACAAGCGCTTCCAACCACAGAGGCAGGGATTCGTTAAAGGTGTCAATCCACTGAAAACCACTTTTCAACACTCCTTTTGGAATCTGATGGCTCACCCAGACTCACAGACACATGCTGCCCTTGACAGTGGTTTGTCACCTCCACTGGCTGCATAGCAACACAGAGAGGATATCAACACATGTAAAACCTCACAATCTATTACTTAGGGATTGTTGTTGGTGATCCCATACATACTCATGTGAAAAATACAGAACTATCCCTTTGAGTCACACATGCATCACATTCCACACTTAGTAAAATAATATAATAAATACAATAATAACAATGTTAAAAAGATTCCATTTTAAATGTATTTTTAAGACTAAAAATACTATAATACAAAATGCAGTGCTTTGATCAAATTTATTTAATCAATCAAAATTTAATTTATTAGGGGCGGCTGTGGCTCAGCGGGTCATCCAAGGGCTGGCGGTTCCCGTACCGGCTCTGACTGTCCACATGTCGAAGTGTCCTGAACACTGAACCCTGTCTTAGTCCCCCAGTAGGACTGATAGGACCTTAGAAACCTGGTGTATGAGTGTGTGTGAATGGGTGAATGTGAGGCTGATGTAAAGAGCTTTGAACCATGAAGGTGGAAAAGAACTATAGGAGTGCAGAACATTTACCATTAAAATTCATGAATTATCCAGTTACTTTATTTGTGTTGATGGAAGCTACAACTTCTAGAAAAAGCTCTTCCTAAATCTGCATGTTCTGGTTTTCAGACACCTGTAGCACTGTCCTGAGGGCAAGAGTTCAAACAGTGAATGGGCAGGTGATAGCAGTCTTTAACAATGTTTAAAAGTCGACTCATTGCCATCTCCTCCAGAAAAGGCAATGGGCAACCTATTATTTCCTGTGCTGCATTTATGGTAAATGGACTGCACTTATATAGTTCTTTTCCACCTTCATGGTGCTCAAAGCGCTTTACATTAGCTTCACATTCACCCATTCACACACACACTCATACACCAGTAGGTTTGTAAGGTCTAAGGTCAGTCCTACTGGGGGCCTAAGTCAGGGTTCAGTGTCTTTCCCAAGGACACTTTGACATGTGGACAGCCAGAGCTGGGACGCGAACTGCCAACCTATCGGTCATTGGGCGACCCACTCTACCAACTGAGCCCTCTGCATGGATTTTCTATTCACTGCTCAGCTCCCAGTGAACCACACATTGTTAACATACAGAAGAACGCTTTCAATGGTGGAGTGGTAAAAACAAATCAACAGTTTCTCACAGACACTGTTCCTTTTGAAGATGAATAGACAAGCTGTAACCCATTTGTATTTGTTTGGTGAAATTACTTCATTTCTTAGTAAACTAATAAACATTTCTAAATAAAACACAGTCATAGTGTTTCCTTGTTTAAATTTAACATTAGGGTTAGGGTTTCCTTGTTCCAGTTCATTGAAAAGACACCTACTTTGTATGATAGGGTCAGGGTTGGAGGTCAGGGGTCAGGGGTCAGAGACAGGCAGAACCTTAGAAACCTACTGGTGTATGAGTGTGTGTGAATGGGTGAATATAAACGACCCATCACACCCTGGTCATCACCTCTTCCACCTGTTGGTCACTACACCAGAGGACCAACAGATTCAAAAACACTTTTATCCCAGAGCTGTCAGCACTAGCACTGTAAACTCCAACATCATTCTGCACTTTATTTCACTGGTCACTTTCACCTACCTGCACAACATTTATTAATACTCATCTGAGCGTTTTTATCTTTTATGACTTTTTAATCTTATTTTATACTTTAAGTCTTTGTTTTATAATTTTTAACTTATTCATGTGGAGGGAGATGGTACATTTTCATTGTATTTTGTTGCAATGGCAATAAAGGCTATTCTGATTCTGAATATGAGGCTAATGTAAAGCGCTTTGAGCACCGTGAAGGTTGAAAAGTGCTATATAAGTGCAGTCCATTTACACCGAGTCCTCCAAACAGGTCATCATGTTGGAGCTGACTGTGTCCTAGGAGGAGAGAATGGAGGAAGCAAGCGGAAGACAGAAGGAGAAATACGCTGAGCTGGTGGAAGACTTCCGCCAACAGGGGGTGGCGTGCAAAATGCTTTCCCATTGAGGTAGGGGGAAGGGACTTTGGAGGGCCAACAGTCTCCTGGGTATCACAGGGGCACGGAAAAGGAAAGCCATCTGCTCAGCGTCAGAGACTGAGAAGGCATCTAGATGGCTCTGGATTCAGAGGGACAAAGTGTGGATGAGCGCTTTTTGGACACAGGCCAGGAGCTGAGGGGGTCTGAAGTTGAAAGACCTGAACCCCCCCACCCGACCCCAGGTACTATCACTGATGGTGTGTCCAAGAAACTTCATCACAAAATGTATCTCACAACGGTAACAGACATTTCAGTTTGTTCACATCTGTTCAGGTTATTCCCATTTTATTGTTACAGGATAGTTTGCAAATGTAAACATTTTCATAATTTAATATTATTTTTTGCAGTAAAACAATGACTAAAATTTAAAGTTGTCATCATCTATAGGCAAATAAAAAACTGAGAAGAAAATATGGTCTAATTTAATAGGAGTAATAAACTGTGGCCCAAAGGTCCTTCAAGGGTTAATTGTTTTTAGCTGAAGCCTGAAACCAGCAGCTCTGCCTGTTTTGGTCCAATGCTCCTGGATCCTGATAAATGTGGTGTGTTTACCTTTGCTGCTTTTACTCCATGGTAACTCCACCATCAGATCCAGGTAGTTCCTGGTCAGAGCGTATTCAGGCATGGACTGAGGCATCTTCTTCAATCTGTGGATAAGACAGAACAAGATCAGAACAAGTATTCACAGAATGCCTAATCTCACTCCTATCTCAAGTTTCTATGACAACCCCCTCTGGAATTAGAGGCAATAATGTGATTTTGACCTTTCTTCTAAATACGACCTTGAACTTTGACCTTTACTCAAATGGATCATTGCATCTGATGCACATTAGCTGTATGTATATGCCCATGTGATTTCATGGTGATATCGCAAATATTCATTAAATTATAGCATGATATGTCTCTGTGGACACACACACACACACTGATTACAATAATCTCTCCCAACAAATGTTGGGCAAGAATAATTACAACATATCGACCAATAAGTCTGGGACTACTAGACACCAAAAAAAAGCAAACAACACATGGAAGTAATGACCAGAAAAGGCTTCTCTGGGAGTTAAGACACTAGCACTTGGTGGAGTCCACTTCAGAACAAAGTGACAAATGGTAGGGATTCAAACATTTTAAGCAAAGCAATGGGACACAGACGTCATCGATAAGTGACAAGGTTTTGTATATGATGAGGTAAACTAACCCTGTTTCTAGTCTGGCAGAAAAGGAGAAGTCTGCATCCCATTACTACCACTTCCACTTGCTTTTTTTTTTTATCTCTCTTATTGTTCTTTCTTGTTTTAAACAGTGAGACAGACACATCACATACATGTACAGTTTAGATAATAACTTAGTATTTCTTGCATCATATAAATTAAAAATACAAAAGACGAGACAATACGGAAACAAAGATGTTTTTACATATGTATATCAGAATCAGAATCAGTTTTATTGTCAATTCTTCACATGTGCTCAACATACAAAGGTATTGAAATTACGTTTCTCGCTTCCCTATACGTTTATTTAAAGTGCAGATGCGCAACAAACAAAAATCCTAGCTAAGTAGAAAAAAAAATAATAATAAGAATTAATAATAATAATAATAATAATAATAAAATACAATGCTAATAAATAAATAAATAGAGTGCAGTGGCTTAAGGCTACTTTCCTAGTGCTACTAAACTAATGAAACAGGACATTATGTACAACAGACAGGGCATTATGACAGATTAAGACAAATACTGTCCTGGCAGAGTATTACAGGACAATACAACAAGACAACACTAAGTGCTGGGGCTGAGTGGTTTAGAGGTAGTTGTTCTGAGGTAGTGCAAAGTTAAATATGGGTAGACAGTTTGCAGCAGGTGGAGAGTTCAGTCGCCTCACTGCCTGGTGGATGAGACTGTTGTTTAGTCTGGTGGTGCGGGAGCGTAGACTTCTGTACGTCTTCCCAGAAGGCAGGAGGCTGAACAGACTGTGTGCAGGGTGACTTGGATCGTTTGTGATTGTCATGGCTTTGCTGGTGAGACGGGTGGTGTATATGACTTGCAAGGAGGGGAGTGGTGCGTCAATTATCTTCTCCGCTGTTCTCACAATGCGTTGTAGAGCCTTCCTGTTATAGTCAGTACATATATATATAATTAATAGACAAACCTGGGTTGATGCGCTCAGGGAGAGAAACCTTTCCTGTACTCCTTTTGTTTAACACACCAAAATTAATTATTAAACTAGAGCATGAAACAGGCCTTAAAAGTCAGACCCAGGCCCAATTCAAATGATTAAAAATTTGATCAAATATTCCCAGCTCTATATTAAACCCAACATAAGAGGCAGCAGTACGTCTGGTGACTGCATTTTCACACACTGTAACATCTGCAAATGTTTGTACATGTGGTCCCCAACACTGCCATGACCAGAACATAAGATAAACACAACATAACAAGAACATAATAATAAGAACACGTGCTGTCCGATGGTGCATGGGGCTGTGTGTTATATGGCATCAACAGCACCACCTGCTGTTGTGGCATGCAAACTACAGAACAGTTCTCGGAACGTGCACTGGCATTTGTGAATAAATCCTGCGGATGTGAATCAGTAAGGTGCAAAGTTACTGCCAAAAGTCACATGACAGCTAGGAGCCAATTGTTTCTCCAACCTGTAGTACTTGTGAATGACATTTTGCTTTTGCAAAACACAATGAGCTTGTTTATGAATCATTGGCTGTGAATAAAACAGATTTTTTTTCTTTGTGAGGTTTTGGCAGAAATTTCACCCCATATGGGGAGCTGTGGGGGTTGAGCCAGCTTTGTCATCCCTGCAGTTTATGATGTTCTGCCATCATCAACCAACCTCCAGCAATAGTATGGTGAAAATGCCACATGTGCCCCGTGCCCTTCTCCAGCCAACCTAAAACATATACTGGTTGGCTGCAAGACCAGCTTGGCACAAGACCGGTACACCTGGCGGCACAACCAGGTGTTAAAGTGCCTGGTGGCTAGCTTGAAGTCCAATGCTGTGTTCCAATATGCATACTGTCACGAGGACACTTAAACACAGGACACTTTCTGTACTTACTAAGTGTACATTTTTCAGCAGGTAAGTGCAGTTCCAATTCCAATATCGGATTTGATTCTGCCATCCGCACCTACTGGAAATGGCGTCAGAAACCGCGAAAAAATACATCTTTTTTTCTTTCCAAAATAGATGCTATTGTAAAATTTATTTTGCACACAACTTTCAATACAAAACACTACTGATGTTTTAATGTTGTAAGTATAAGAACTTACATCTGTAGGTTGTGGGGGTCACTTGGCTCACCCCATCCGCCATGTTTTTAGAATAGAATAGAAGAATAATCTTTATTGTCAGTACGTTTTCATTATGTATTACACGCACTGAAATAAATGTGTCCTCTGCTTTTAAGCTAGGAGCAGTGGGCTGCCATATCAGGCACCCAGAGAACCTTCTGAATTTATCATCTGAATTCAGACAGTTCGCAGGCAATTTCTCACATCACTTCCGCTACATAGGTAACACGTAGACATTATGGCAGCCGTTGAGTACAAAAAGTGTATATTAACTCTATACTAAAAAAAAAAAATCATCCAGGGACTTTCAGTACACTTAACTTCACCGCGATTAGAAATGGGACGCCCTCCGTGGTAAAAGGGCGGTAAGTATGGATATTGGAACACAGCACAAACCAACAGCTGCTAATACCCGTTCTCCTCTAACAGACCAACACACACCATCAATGACCTTCATTCGTGCAGGAACGACACCAAAATCATCTGACAGACCCAGACCCAATACTGGTCTGCTCTGAAACCTGACTCCAAATGTAGGGATATGGATGAATTGTAGGGCCAAAGGGGGACTTTGGGACAGTATCTGATTGGACACTAACACAGCAGAAGTCCCATCTCCTTCTGTGATTGGAACAGTAGTGACAGAAAACACATTTACCTCTTCAGCTCTTTCAGACAGACTCTGAGCGCAGCTTCAGGCATGTTCGCCGCATGCACCTTCTTCTCCAAGGACAGAGTGTCATCACCATCCTCATCTTCATCGTCCTCGTCCAGGTTGAACTGTCGTCCCGGGAAGACTCCGCCTCTACGCACCGGTAAAACCTGAACACAGCCAACACTGAGGGGTTAGGGCAGTGGGTTTCAAATGTGGGGTTGTTGGGTTTAGCATTCTGTTGTACACCAAAAACGACCAGGGATCGATACATCTGCTGAAAGTCCATTTATTGCGTCACAAAATGACATGATCTCAACATGACCAGACATGAGACCCACACTCTCCTGTTCTAACAGACCTGTTTTTATACATAGATAAAGGTCACAGACACTGCCTCATTACATTACATCATTGTGATAAAAAAAAACTGTCACGGGCCGACCCACGTTAGATACAACATTATTACTTTAACATCGTCAACTTATCAACTCTTTAAAGTGGTTTAGTGACAGGAATTATTTGTCACCATGATCTGGTTATAACTTATAGACCAAAAGGGTCACATGGAATTCAAGCGGGTGAGTTAAGACAGACCATCTCGAGCATAATCTAGAGGCCTTCACCTTTCATATGAGCCATTTCTGATTCCAATTGATCAACTACATGTCAAGTTATTGTTCGTTGTTTCTGCAACTTAAAAGTGGGACAGGACTTTTGGAGGGGCGCGTAGTTTCCCAACAGTCAACTGTTATGCAAATTAAAATTTTGTCAAACACGAAATCATTTTACATGCAATACAAATAATAATTTTTAATGCGAAACAATGACAAAAGTGTGATAAAAACTGATATTTTCACCCATTTATGAAAGAATTTAAGGTGCAGATATGTGTACATTGAAGGGTTATTGATAATATGAAGACAAAATTAAAAGTACTGAAGAACAGAAACACACTTAGACTCTGAAGTGTTAACGAACATGTGCTGAAGTTGTTTAAATGGTAAATGGACTGCACTTATATAGCATTTCTCCGACTTCATGGTGCTCAAAGTGCTTTACATTAGCCTCAAATTCACCCATTCACACAGTCCTACTAAGACTAAGTCAGGGTTCAGTGTCTTTGCCCAAGGACACTTTGACATGTGGACAGCCAGAGCCGGGACACGAACCACCGTCCCTTCAGTCATTGGACGACCCGCTCTACCAACTGAGCCACAGCCCCCCCCCAGCTGTACTTATCACCACTCTTTAAGGAGTTACAACCATTTAAAATCATGTGGCCTTGATTTTGCCCTTTCAAGGTCACTTAAGGTCAAAGGTCACAACAGGGCTTGAAGCCCTGGGTTGCCCATGGGTTGAAGCTCATGCCAGATTTCCTATCTTTCAATAAATGTTTTTATGGTATAGTTCAATTTTTTAGGTATTGACCCAGTGAACTCTGACCTCCTGTATCAACAATAGGTCAAAATGTATATACACACAATGGAGAATTGAAAGACAGGCCAAGTGCTCACTGAAAGTCTCTAAGATGAAGAGTTCAAAATGTGTATCCAAAATTAAATGATGACCTTTACTGTGACCTTTGACCTAGAGTCTTCAAATGTGTCCTTCAAGGTTGTGATGTCAATGCACATAAACAGTGAAAGCAATAATAAGCTATGTTGTAAACTGAGTATAGAGGAATGAAAAGGACATTCATTGCACATTTCCTGAAAATTCCATGGAAATCGGTCGTGTAGTTTCCACTTAAGTTGCTGACAAAGAAAAGAAAAAAGAAAAGAAAAGAAAAAAAGGATGGGAACTACATGGAGACTTGTGGCCCACAGTCCCATCCTGTGTTGTCATGGCAACACTATGTAATGCTTACAGTGATATACACATGCTGAACATTCATGTAACTGGAAAAACATCATCTAAAAAGCTCAAATGTCAGACATTAACCCTGACAGAACAACTGAAACAACCAAAGGTGGTAAAAGTACTCACATTCTGTACTTAAATAGAAGTACAGCTACTGGTGTGAAAAAATACTCTGGTAAAAGTAGAAATACTGATTCAACTCCTTCACTGAAGTAAAAGTAAAAAAGTACAACTTCTCAACTGTAATAAAGTAAAAAAAAAAAACCCAACTTCCTCTGAAGTGACTTATTTTTCGTACCATCACATCTGTTTAGTTTGAAAAAAGTAATGAGTCTATTCTGAGAATGTAAAGAGTATAAAGTACAGATATTTATTTAAATATAAAGTACAGATATTTATAGAAATGTAAAGAGTATAAAGTACAGATGTTAATGAAAAAATGTAGGGAGTAAAATTAAAAACTTGGCAGAAAAATAAATACTCAAGTAAAGTAAAAATCTACTTAAGTACTTAGTTAAATGGTCTGCACTTATATAGTGCTTTTCCACCTTCATGGTGCTCAAAGCACTTTACATTTGCTTCACATTCACCCATTCACACACACTCATACAACAGTAGGTTTCTAAGGTTCTTTCAGTCCTACTGGGAGACTAAGTCAGGGTTCAGTGTCTTCGGTGTCTTCAGTGACACTTCGATATGTGGACAGCCAGAGCTGGGACACGAACCTTCAACCTCTCGGTCATTGGGCGACCCGCTCTACCAACTGAACCACAGCCACCCTTAGTTGCCCTCACTTAGGTACTTCCCACCTCTGGAAATTACCAACGCTCAAATAAATAGATGAAAATCCTCACCCTTTTTTGGTTTTCCGGACTGGTTTTCTTGGTTTTCTGCAGGAGTTTCAGTCCCTCGATCTGTCTGGTCAACATGGGCAGAGCCTTCTTAAAACGCTCTTCCAGACTCACAGCATCCAAGACCTTCGCCAACAAAGACATGAAAAGAATTCATTTTAGAATCACAATCATAATAAATATAATAATACACATTTCACAGAATGTTTTCCGTGACTGTATGGACTGTGTTTGATTCAAGTATGTAAATTGACTTTCCACATGAAAGCAGAAGAACAGAGGTTTCTGAACAGTCTTAATGTCCACCTAAACAAAGCCACAGATGCAGACGAGAGGCGTCAGTCCCAGATAAAAACACTGAAAAGAGACGTATAAGATGAAGACGACAGAAAGTCTTTCAATGACACTTTATCCACAGTTTGTTTTCATGTCCCAGAGGGAATTTCTCAGACTTTCCCCTAAAATGTCAAAAACAATAAAATGTGTTTGGTTTTGTTCACATTTCATTGAGTCCAAATGTGTTAGAACACATTCATCTGTTTGAGTCTGTTCAGAATAGGGAGGGCGAAATGAATACAAATCTTGTATGTACGTGTATATATATATATATATATATATATATATATATATATATATATATATATATATATATATATATATATATATACATATATATACGTACACCATACAGATTTGAACTGAATTTTTAAGAGCCCAAAACAAAACCTACTGGAGCAAAGGTCATGTTCGACATCCTACCTGATGGACATTCTGAGTTCCTTCAATTTCAACTGTCTGTCTTTTCTGTTATTCCACCTGTTTTGATCCTAAAACACAGTAAAACAAAACCCCTGAAGTAAAGGAACACAAACACACACTCACAGCAGCAGTTTAGGCAGGCCTCTCAAGTCTCACGCAATGGACGTGAGACACACGTACTTCACACGCTATACATGCCATTTCTCACGCTAACCCACAAAGTTGTGTCCAGTGGCCTAAACCAAGGTGACTATTGGTGTAGCTGGGCCGGTGGGCGGGGCTTTAACCTGATTTACAGGGTTTTACAAGCTGGTCTGCCTGTCAAAAACTTGTGGTACCTTCATGACTTCTCATAAGAAAGTCACCTGGGCCTTAGTGAGCCTTAGCAAACTACTTTCATCAGTTGTTCGGCAGTGTGGCTGCTACGTGCAGATGCACAGCTGTTAGCAGTGACAACGCGCATTGATCACTATTAAGGGAAAGTAGCTCAAAGCAATCACGAGGTGTGAGTTTTTGTTCTGTGATTATTTTGTTATGCAAACAATTCAAACACATACTGCTTTGAGAAGAAACACGTGTTGTTTTGTTGACCCCAGGAAACCTGCTGGGTCTACTTTTGCTTTGACCAAAACTGGACCAGAACTCTACTCACAGGACACTGTCAGGGGTAAGTCACTGTGGGTGATGGTGATCCCATACATATTCATGTGAAAAAGACAGAACTATCCCTTTGAGTCACACATGCATCACATTCCACACTTAGTAAAATAATATAATAAATACAATAATAACAATGTTAAAAAGATTCAATTTTAAATTTATTTTTAAGACTAAAAATACCATAATACAAAATGCAGTGGTTTGATCAAATTTATTTAATCAATCAAAATTGAATTTATTAGGGGCGGCTGTGGCTCAGCGGGTCATCCAAGGGCTGGCGGTTCCCGTACCGGCTCTGACTGTCCACATGTCGAAGTGTCCTGAACACTGAACCCTGTCTTAGTCCCCCAGTAGGACTGATAGGACCTTAGAAACCTGGTGTATGAGTGTGTGTGAATGGGTGAATGTGAGGCTGATGTAAAGAGCTTTGAACCATGAAGGTGGAAAAGAACTATAGGAGTGCAGAACATTTACCATTAAAATTCATGAATTATCCAGTTACTTTATTTGTGTTGATGGAAGCTACAACTTCTAGAAAAAGCTCTTCCTAAATCTGCATGTTCTGGTTTTCAGACACCTGTAGCACTTTCCTGAGGGCAAGAGTTCAAACAGTGAATGGGCAGGTGATAGCAGTCTTTAACAATGTTTCTGACTTTGTTTAAAAGTCCCATTATTTTCCTGTGCTGCATTTATGACCCTCTGTGTGGATTTTCCATCCACCACTGAGCTCCCAGTGAACCAGACACTGTTAACATACAGAAGAACGCTTTCAATAGTGGAGCGATAAAAACAAATCAACAGTTTCTCACAGACACTGTTCCTTTTGAAGAGAGAAGATGAAAAGTCAAGCTGTAACCCATTTGTATTTGTTTGGTAAAATTACTTAATTTCTTAATAAACTAATAATAAAAAAAAAAACATTTCTTAATAAAACACAGTCATAGTGTTTCCTTGTTTCAGTTTAACATAATTTTAACATTTCCTTATTCCAGTTCATGGAAAAGACGCCTACTTGGTATCATAGGGTCAGAGTTAGGGGTCTGAGGTCACAGAGCATTTTTTAGAAAAGGAACAAAGGCATCATTTACAGAGAAATAAATAAATTGGCACATTTTATGATGCAAATAACAAGATTAACCTGTTTGAAAACACAACAAACTGACACAGGTATGTACATACATTGTAAATAAGCATACAGTATTTACATTTAAATCTATATAAATACATATACATTTCTGTCTATACTGTAAAGAAAACATGTTAAATGTTAAATGTATCTGTTCTGAAATTAACTACTATGAATCATTTTTATTCTGTCATCATATTTATCCAAACAAATGGGTCTTTAGTTGAACCCGGCATTAAAAATGAACAACAGACTGATGGTATAATATTCTGTGCCTGTAGTTTTGTGTGTGTGTGTTTTTGTGCATTTTACTCATTTTTAATGCGTTTTACACTATTTTTAGATTATTTTAATGAATTGTGTGCTCTTTGGTCTGGTTTTAGTACATTTTAATGTATTTTGTAATTAACTTGATTGTATTTGTGTGAATTTTGGTTTATTTGTCGTGCTTTTTACACTATTTTTAGTGTAATTTAGTGTAATTTGATATATATATTTCAGTGCATTTTACTACAGTCACAGGAAAAATGATTATTTCATCCTATTTCATTCAATCCAACCCATACTCCCGTGTGTATCATGTGACCAAAACAGAAAATAAAACAGTGAATGAATAATAAAAACCACTGTTTTTTTGTCGGTACAATGACGCAGAACTGAAGTGATTTTGTTTTTTATCCAGAATACAATGTTCAACAAATATACATCAGCTCTGAAATTAAACTACTATTAACTATTTTTGTTGGTTTCATTATATTTGTTCAAACAAATGGACCTTTCATTGCACCAGGCATGAAAGCAAACAACAAACTGAAGAAAACAAAGAGTGGGAAAATATCTCTTTTTTTTTTACTTTGACTGTATTTGTTTTGTGTATCTCCATCATGATCCTGGTCCAAATACAAATTAAGAACAAAACAGCCCAAATCAAAGGCTTTCCTTCACCGATCTGCTCCTCAAGGACTCTGAGATGAAACCAATTTGGTTTCATTTGAGATTAAATGAAACCAAAGGTTCAATTTAACCAACTCAACTCGACATTCCAAGTATTTAACTGAATTTTCCAAGTAATTCCTCCAACTCTCCTGGGGTAAAAGTTGCTCCAGCACAATGTGATTCATGTTCGGCTGCAAAAATCAAACAGGTTAGAGCCGTGACATTTAAACACAACAAAATACGCAGTTGAATTTGAAACAGGACTTTGACCCCAGTGGATGATTAGACCCATGATCAGTCAGATATTAACCGTTTCACCAAAGTTTTTACCTTCATTTACAGAGCTCCTTCCGCTAAAAACCACTTTGTGTCACTCTTTTTACAATGTGGTAGTTCACATCCAGTTCTATATGCACACAGTGCTGCAATAAGTGAAATTGGACCCACATGGGTGCACTGGTCAACCCACCATAGAGACCCACATATGAGCAACTCAGAACAGGTAAAAGCAGCTCCATCACTAGGTTGTAAGCCCCGCCCAGAGCCATCTATGGAACCACCCACTGGGCTCATCCCCACCCACAGACTAGTTATATAAACATCACAGACTTCAGTGTTAGATACACTCGATGTGTAAACATCAACACCTTCCTTGTTATATGAATATAAAACTGTAAAAGTGTATTAATCAACAATATTATTGAGTTTCTAGGTATAAATAATGTTAGTCAGTCCGTTGTGTCCTTGGGCAAAACACTTTACCCTCCTTGCCTCCAGTATCACTCACACTGGTGTATGAATGTTTGGTGGTGGTGGTCAGAGGGGCCGTAGGCGTGAAATGGCAGCCACGCTTCTGCCAGTCTGCCCCAGGGCAACTGTGACTACATATGTAGTTTACCACCACCAGAGGGAGCATGTGAGAGTGAATGAATAATGGATCAATAATGTAAAGCTAATGTAAATCCACTCCATTATTATTATTATTTTGAAGGACCTTTATATCCAGCCACAGACGTCACTGACCAGCATTAATGGTGTGTGTTTTAGCCAAAAAAAAAGCCCTAAAATTTCCTGGGTTGATAAAGCGTTTGATCACGAGTCAGGTTACGGATTTAATGTATGCGGGTACCGGTTTGTAAAGTGGACCCTACAGGACTCTGTACTTCTGTCACATCTCCAGTATCATCATTAGGTTTCTAGTCGATATTGAGTCTTAATATTGGTAATTAAGAACCGTTTCATCATTATTTGACTTTAGCTGAAATTAGAAGCTACTTTGCTATTGCTAAATGTCAGACAGGGCAGTCTCATTCATTTTTTTGTTTTCCCTTTTCAAAAGCCCAATAAATGAATGAAGAAAAAAGGACTGATATGGTGTAAAATGATGATTATCCTCCATCATAACTACAGCTAACAAATGGCTAGAGTCAGAAGAGACTCATGGTAGTGACCACCAGGCTTAGCAAGATTTCTGAGGGAAACCCTATATTCATTATTATAACCTCCACCAAGGAGGTTATGCATTTGCCTGAGGGTGTTTGTCTGTCTGTCTGTTAGTTAGAAAGATAACTCAAATATAACTAATATTTTTCTCATGGACAGTGGGAAATTTCTCTCGAAACCAACTTTCAGGACATAGCTTTGTGGTTTTTTTTAATCTGGAGACTGAAATTTAATATTTTTTCAATATTGAGCATCTAAAGGGTTCACATTTTTACAATTATCAGTAAAATCCCACACATTAAATGAAGTTAAAAATGGCCTTTTGGACTCTGATATCCTGTTACCACAGCTCAGCAGCACCACACTTATTATTTTTAATCCAATAAACCGTTAAAGCACTTGATGTGAACTTTATTGACAGGATTTTCAAATAGAAATTGGAAAAATGAGTTAATAGTCTCCTTGATGATGACTGAACGGAATCAGCTGAGGCCAAAAGCCACTTCCATCCATGAATGAAGGACTATGTTTACAGAGGTTTTATTTATCGGTGTCCACAGAAATACCGGGACACGTCAGGGCCATTTTCACAACATGTTTTTAGCATCTAAACAAAAAGCTCACCTCTAGTTTCTCCTTGTTTGATGTGCGGATCATGGACGCCACCACATCTGGAAGTGTTTCCCTGGGAAGACTGTCCAGGAGACGACGGAATTTAGCCACCACTGGAACTGACATGTCCAACATACCTAACAACTACACACAAACACAAACCCACCAACACACACACACACAATGTGAATAACCTGGACAAATATGAAAAACCTGAAATGTCTAAAGAAAATTTGACACAATTTGGATCATTTTCTGCTTCTGTTAAGTGTTTGTCTTTGTAGAACTGATTCATAATAAAACACGTGGACTAATGATAAACTGAGGCAGAATATTGTTAAAATTGCCCTTATTTTCCTTTTTATGAATTGTAAGAATGACGACCATGGTCGTGAATTATGGCCCTTATGTCAGCATTGCCTCTATACCTACTGTGAAGATTAAAGAACATAGTAATGCCAAACCTGGTTGAAATGAGCATGTTAGAGATCTACATATTGATGCCAGAGAGTCTTTTAAACTTTGATGTGATTCAGGCAGGCCTAGACAAGGCCCCCCATTTCTGAATAAAAAAGGTACAAATGCTAAATTCAAATACGTTCTTAAATGTATTAAGAGGAATGAAAGCTCCATGAGAGCTGACGCTCCTGCCAGTCGGCTACAGAAGAATGATTATTAGGAATTTTGAAAGGAGGTGAAAGTGATGAACAACTGCAAAACCTCCCTCCCCTCTGATATAGAAGGGGTGCCAAGCATTATCAAGAACTGTTTAATTGTATTAGGAGCGCTCGGTTTGAAGTAAACTACATTGACTCAACTGAAAACCTTGTAATTAGACCTGATGAAATTCTTGAAGCGATATTATCACTAGATAATAATAATAAGGCAATGCGGCATGGATCAAATTTATGCTGAGCACCTTAAGTGTGGCAGTAAAAACTCTGTCCTTTATTATCAATGTGTTTTACAGGACTCATTCATGGAGTGCTGCCTGGGTCAGTTTTGTCCATATTACTTGTTGCAGTCCTAAAGGACAAAGCAGGGAAACTAAATAGTATTGACAACTACAGACCAATAGCATTGTTTAGTATCCCCTCTAAGGTTCTCATTACACAGCTAGATGCTTTTCTATCAACATCAGATAACCAGTTTGGTTTTAAAAAGAAACATGGTACTGATGTGTATATTTGCTTCAAAGGAAATGGTTGCCAAATATGTGAACCAGAACTCTGTTTTTATGTTATTTTAGATACTTCAAAAAACTTTGACAGAATAAACCATAGTAAGCTGCTCATGAAACTGTTAAGGAGAAGTATTCAAAGGGCCATGGTTAGAATACTTGTGCATTGGTACAGTCACCAGGCAATGCATGTCAAATGGGGGTGTGGAATATCCTCCCCATTCCATGTGTCTAATGGTGTCCGCCAAGGTGGGCTTCTTTAATGTATGTGTGAATGACCTATCAGTTTAATTTGCAGTTCTGTGATTAATTAGCTCATGTATGCAGATGATTTGGCCATTCTGAGCTCATGCCTATCTTACATTGCAGTAAATGGAGAAACATTTCAAAGTGATCAAGAATCCAAGATTTCTTCCGGACTACCAAAATGTAAAAATTTGACTCAAATTTAATACTTAAAAATGTGTAATTGTCATTATTTATAGGTGATTATGTTTTCATTTTACTCATCCAGCCCATTGGAGATCAAATCAGGCTTAATGTGGCCCTTGGAGAATATGACTTAGATGCCCCTGCTGTAAAGTATGGCAGTCATTATTCAGAAGGGATGAAGAAGCTGTTTAGTGCACCTCCAAACACATTTTATTCATTTCTAGAAACTCTGAAAACCACTTCCTCACAGTGGTGAGTCGTCATTTGAGTGGAAGGAAATGATGTGTGAACAGACTGATGTGCTTTGGAAATGACCCGTGTTGTCAGATTGGACCTGCAGAACTGCTTCTAAACACAGCTTCAGGTTACTTTAGGTAGACCCCCAGGTAGATTTGTTTTTGCAGTTAATTGACAGGTCATAAATAATGGGGTTGTCTGAAACCGCTAAGACCAGCTGCTCAAGTTGGTCCAAATACGCCGCCATTCTTTTCTGTGGTTGTTGACTGTGGTTGTCCCGCCTGCTCGTTGCTTTTGATCAGTCGGTCAGAGAATTGTGACATTGACGAGTGCTGTGTTATTTCCAACTCGGAGTGCTCTGACATTTTCGTCTTGTTTTTATTCGACAGTGTTTTTAGAACAGCTGGGTCGTCTCTTCATTGCCCTGTATTCGTCTTGTGAAAAAAGGGTTATCGACGAACATATGTTGTCTCGTCTCACGAAATTAATACTGGTGCGATGGTGGGCACAAGGCCTTCAGACTGACAGCAGGCTACTTTTGTCGTTGGTTTAGTGTAAAAATCCCCATTAAATTATGAAAATACTTACATTAATAAACTTCTCAAACAAAAACAATGTAAGTAACTTGGAAAAAAATACAAACTCTAAAGAAAAAGAAGTGCCATTTTCATCACCATCACATCAACTTATCAATTCTACATGTGCATTATGGATCCAATCTGCAAAGACACTAAACTGTGTGAAGCAGAAAATGTCTCAAATGGCCCACTGCTCCAACAGGTGGTCCCCAACAGCATCAAAGAAAGGATGGCTTAAATGCAGAGGACAAATTTCATTGGACAGTTGTATAATGACAAATAAAGTACTTTGCCTTTACTTTAACTTTAAATTATGCTTAATTTTCTTTAGACATTTCAGGTTATTCATATTTGTTCAGGTTATTCCCTTAGTATTGTTACAGGTTAGTTTGTAAATATTTTCCGATTGTAATGTTATGTATTACACCTAAACATAGACAAAAAAATTATCTAGGCATAATATATTATTTTATTAATTATTATTGTTACTTTTTTTTTTTTTTTTTACATCGAAACAAGGAAAAAGAGAGTGCCCATGGCCCTTGTGTTCATCCGGACCTCACAGGTGTTTTGTCTTGCTATCAACAAAAGGGTGGCATTCAATAAATCATAAAATCTGAATTTAAATCTGTTGAGAATTGAGGAAAAAGTGATTTAAGTGCTACACTGGAAAAATACACAAAGTTGTAAACAAATTGTTTACAAAGGCAAATTTTGACAAAGTCATAAGTTTTGTGCCTAATGCTTAAATCTATCCAATGAATCAATCAGAATTGAAATCTGTTGAGAACTGAGGGAGGAGAAGCGATTTTAGTGAATTGTGGACGACGATGATGCCAGCGGGCAAAGTGCGATGGCAATAGCTCATTGCGACTTCGTTCAGATGAGCTAAAAATCTGGAGTCGTTATTTTTTTGAAGGTTATTATGCTGTTATTTAACTCTAGATAATATTGTTCTGTATGTGGAACCTGAACTAAAATCAGTTCTGCACACTTGACTGTGGAATTATTGACCTTTACAAACCCAGGGGAACTTTTGGTGGGCCACATGTTTGAGACCCCTGGTCTACGATAAAAACCTAAGAACCTGTCATTGTAAAATTAGAATAAACAGGATAAATAACTTAATAATTCAAATCTTTCTGATTGACGGTGACAGGAATTTTCTTTCTCACAAAAAACCTTCATGAAGTTTGGTTCTTTTATTCATTTATTATGGATCTGTTGAAAATGTTACCAAATCTGATGGGTCAAAAATATACATACGGCAGAGCTAATATTTGGTTACATGTCCCTTGGCCATTTTCACTGCAATAACATGCTTTCAATCCACAAACTTCTGATTGAATCTTTGATCACTCCTCTTGACAGAATCAATGCAGTTCAACAAACTTAATAATTCTTAGTACTGTATGTATATTTTTGACCCAGTACAGTTGGTTACATTCTTAGTAGATCTAGAATAAATGAATAAAAGAACTAAACTACATGAATGTTTCTTGTGACAAAAAAGCATGTGTTTCAATCACTATCACAGAAAAATAAGATGTGTAGGAATTATTGGAAACTCAAGACGGTCATGACATTATGTTCTTTACTGGTGTATGTAAACTTTTGACCAATACTATATATAGACCGCTCATGTTGCATGTGTGTGCCTGGATGTGAGGTGGATGTTTTTGGGTTTGTTTGTTTTTTACCTTAAGGGGTACCACGACTGGGGGTTAAAAGTGAAGCCATGAGTCTTGTCCATTGTATAACAGTAGTTTTGTATGATGATAAAAAAGGTGTTAATGTTTACACAAACAATGGATCTAACACGGAAGTGTGTGACGTTTGTGTAACTTAGCAACAACACACGCTCACGGAAAGCATCTGGGAGGCAAGGTTTTTAGCTCTCTGTGCTAAAAACGCACCCTGTGGACACAGACCCTTATCTGTAACACTGCAAATTTTGTTTGACATAAACACAAGCTAGTTTTGGATTGAAACACTCAGATCTACCAATAAACCTCAACTCCTGAAAGACATTATGACTGATTAAATTTCACGTTTTTATATTGTCTTTCTACTATAGACCTCCATTTTTCAGGTCTATTTGAGTTATTGTGATTTATTATTTATATGATTTTTTTCACACTAGTTTTCTACTATAGACCTCCATGTGGTAAAATATTTCTTTTGAATTGGTCACTTTCTGTGTTTGCTTCATCTCTACTAGTAGAACAGAAGAGAATAGACTTTTATTGCCATTTGCACAAGTACACTACAGCACAGGCACATTGGAATTCTTGTGCGCTTCTTCCAGTCAGGCAGGTAAACAATAAGAAATAAAGGTGCATTCAGGTAAAATGTAAGAAAATAAATAAATAAAAGAGTACAAAGGGGTGGTTATATAAATAGATAAAAAAAATCAAATCCTAAAAATGTACAATTCTACAGGAGTATTAATAAAGGAACAGTGAAGGTGTGCATATAATATAACATAACTTTCTGTACATAGTACATCATTTGTGATGTATTATTATTATTCAGATCATTTTATCTGTACAGTATTTAGTATACTGTGATCTTCAATTTTAATTTCATTTCAATGTGTTTGCTCAGCTATGATGGTAGCTGTAGTATTGTAATGTTTTTTATGTGTTGCTATTTCTAATAAATTGAATACGCACTGAGGACTTATTCATTCAAGTCAATTCAATCAAGACATGTAATCAATATGTTAGTTGGAAAACACAACTCAACTGGAATTAATACACAAGAATATTGCTGAAATAAATAGAAAAAGACTGACATGTTTTGACTAAAACTGGGCTAAAAGACCTTGTGTTAACGTCTGACTAAAACTAGACTAAAATGTTGAGACTTTTAGTCGACTAAAAGTGACTAAGAATGAACTTTGACAAAACACAAAGACTAAAAAGAAAAACGGGTAACAAAATTAATAATGCATCGCACAAATGACAAAAAAACGTGTCCAAAAGTACAAGTCATCATCAAACTTGAGCAGAGCCTTCATAAGAGGCGTGTGTGGTGTGAATTTGGTGGTCCTCCATAAAAACTGTCAAAACTTATTGAGAGAATACTGTTCCCGGGCAGACAGACAGACGGACCAACAGTACTCTATGTCCCCCCCTGGGGCAACAGTCGACAAAAATGTGGAATTATTATTTATAGGTTATTGTGTTTTCATTTTATTGGTCTGTCACACTGGAGATCAAATCAGACTGAATGTAGCCCCTGAAAGAGACTCCGATACCCCCGTCCTAAACGGTTTTTATTTTCTTCAGGTTTTTAAGTCCATTTTATTGCATCTCATTTTTATTTTACTTAATCATCTTCTGTAATTTTGTTATTTTATTTATTTTATCCTTGTATTTATCCGTGCCGACATATTGAGGAATGATGGAACACTGACACTTAATGAAATACCTGCTTAACAGGTTCAATGTGTGTTTTGCTGTTAATGTCAAATGCAATTACTCTGTATGCAAATCAAATCTACCTACGGGTAGGAATAAACTAAGTTTGAACTTTTTAGGACAATAGACAGTTTTACACAGATGCTTGAAAAAACTCAGATGCTGATCTGCCCTTTTTTTCCTCCCATGTGGGAAACAGAGGTGGTCAAACTACTCCCATTCTGTACTGTAGAAGTACAGCTACGTGTGTGGAAAAAATACTCCATTAAAAGTAGAAGTACTGATTCAACAATTTTACTGAAGTAAAAGGGAAAAAGTACCACTTTTCAATTTTAATAAAGTAAAAAGTAAAACTGCATTTTTTTCCTATGGATGAAATAATATTTATTTGAACAGGAAAAAAAAGAAAAATTCAAAAATATCCAAAAATAAAGCCTTTAAAAATGAGTTACTGTGTAGATTGTTTTATTGGGTCATGGTACTTAGTTTTGTGGGCTTGGACAGGACATTTAGGAAACATTCAAAAGTCATAACGAGGAGATTTAAAAAAATAAATAAATAAAGCAGAATTATAAGATTAAAAAAAATATCCTGAGATAAAAATTCTAAATTAAAAAAGCACTCAGAGTGCAGACCTCTGCCTCGGTAGGACCCCCCCCTTCCTTGTGACACTCCCAACACATCCTGAAAATGTCATCAAGATCCATTCATACGTTAGGTAATTATGAGGGAAAAAAAACTCTGAATTATGAGATAAATGGTCATCATTATGAAATGTCAAAATTGTGATAGAGTAAGTCACAATTTGTGATATACGACTTACTTTTCATACTGTCAGATTTGTTTAGTTTGAAAAAGTAATGAGAGATTTCTATTCTGAGAAAAATTTTTTTAAAAAGTCACAATTGAGAAAAATAGCATAATAATGAGATTAAAAAAAGCACAATTATGATTCAAAATTGTGTAATACGTAAATCAAAATTATGAGATTAAGAACTCAAAAATATCAGATCAGAAATGCATAAATGTGAGATAAAATTCCTAATTAAATATATATAGTCTCAGTTTTTCTCCTCATCAGTGGAGGTTTGAGTCTTTATGGATTAATATTATTCTTAGTTTAATGAATGTTTCCTTTAAAAGAAGAAAGAGAGAGGAAAAAAGAAAGAAGATTTTATGACTTTTGTTATCATTTGACAAAGAAAAAAATATGTCTTGGCTCCAAATATCAGCTGGTCTGAATCTGAAATACAAACCTGTAGCGCAGCCTGATAAAACTTCTGAGACAGTTCCTGGAGTTCTCCACCTGATGCTGGAGCTGTGTACTCCTCCAGTTTATCCAACTGCTCCACCTGCACATTATATATATAAAAAAGTATAAGTATATAGATATACTGCCCATCCAAAAAGATAGTCACACATGCAGTATTTAACTGCACATTTCCACGACAATGTTTATGTAGTGTCACAATAAGGTTTATTGTATTGTTTTCCATCCACAGTTGCATTAACTTTTGATTATTGATGATGAACAGAACACTGCATCAACTCTTCAGGATCCCAAATAAGAAACTGTATTTCTTGGAGGCTCATTTTTGTGTGAAAATGATGTATGATGGTCCCTGATGACCTTGGTGGTGTCCAATCCGTTAAACATTAAAGACATGAGAGGACACTTACTGCATCAGATTAGTTGAAACATTATTTACCCATGGAAGGATCTGAACTGTTAGCTTAGTTAAACTGAGTGCTGTAATCAAAACCAAAGGTGACACAGTGAAATATTGCATGCAGGGCTCTACAGTGCGCCCATTTCACTCGCATTTGCGAGCAAATATTTCAGCGTGCGAACGAGGAAAACAAAACAGTCGCACATGTGCGAGTGCTTCTTGCAGCACACAATAAGACGGGCACACAGACCTAAGGAGCTAATTATGGCAAGTCAAAGTGTTCACATAGCCACGCATTGTCTTTGTTATATCACGCGTTACAGAACGCGTTCTGGTACGCGCACTGGTGCGCGCATTGGCACGCGTTCTAGCACGCGTTCCATAACGCGTGCTAGAACGTTCCATAACGCGTGCTATATGATCACTTTGACAGTTTTTTGTTCATTGTGTTGCTTATTTTATTTTTTACTGTGTCTCAGTCTCAGGAGTTAAAGGGTTAATCATTCTAAAATGTATCTAATAACAAGGCAGCCAATACAACGTTCTAAAATGTATCAAAGGACAAAGCATCCCATAATACAAAGTTATGTTATGGTCTGCTCTAAATTAACACAAATGACAGCAGTCATTCAAGAATGTTGGTATCTGTGTGCAAGTACTGCACTGTAAATAAATAAACATTTAAACTAAAACCTACTTGTGCCCCTATTTTTTTGTGTGCTCCTAAATTTTTTAACTTAGGGGCACGTGTACTCCTTGAAAAAAAAGTTAGTGTAGAGCCCTGATTGCATGTGCGACTTTTTTTGGCCTGGGCACTGTGTATATACATGATGTTACTGCTGATGTGAAATGTGCTGAACCTCTGCCAGTACGAAGGGTCGTTCCTTCAACACACTGTTGACACTGAAGCGGCACAGTCCAGTGATGAGGAGGGTGTAATGAGGCTTTGGCCAGTTGCTGCCCACCACCTGCACCGCCATCCCTGCAGTCCCAACCCTGGCCAAAACAAAAGGCACAAACACTTACAGGAGCATTTTACACAAATATATGTTTTATTCAAGTGGAAAGAGAACAGAAGAGGGATAACAAATCCCATCCCCTCGCAAACATTTTAGCTCCATCTCCATTTCAAAACATGAGACTGTGGGTTTGATCTTTTAAGGTCACTTAAGTTCATTTTGAAGCTCATGTCAGGTTTCCTATCTGTCAATAGTAGTAACTAAGTCTATCACCACTGGTTTTTCTGTTATAGTCCATTTTAGTTTTTTGGCCGTGACCCAGTGACAAGTCAACAGTAGGTCAAAATATATACACACAAGATGCAGAATTGAAAGACAGGTATTGTGGTGCTCATTGGAAGTCTCTAAGATCAAGAATTCAAAAGTTATATCCAAAAGTAGATTTTGACCTTTATTGTGACCTTTGACCTAGCCTCTTCAAATATGTCTTTCAAGCTTCACGCCTACTGTTTACAAACAATTTGAAATCCTCTATAGAGGACATGGATACTACTGGTGGAGCTAATCCTAAAAAAATGAAAGAAAAGGGTGGGGCTGAGAAGGTGAGGGGAAAAATTTGGCATTTAGAGAGCAAAACATTCAAATGTAGGAAACTGACAGAAATGTTTGCCAGTGCTGCTACTGCCAGCAGCAGCAATGAAGTGACGCCAGCAGTTGTGAGAGCCAGACCGCTGTGCAGGAAACCATTAGTTTGTGTGTTTCAGGCAGTTACCTCACCTGCATTATTCAGCAGAGAGACATTTAAAGAATGTTGTTTACTTCTCAGGGATTCTCAGGGATTAAAGCAAAAAATAAAATGAATATATATATATATATATATATATATATATATATATACATACATACATAGATACACACATACAGTGCCGTGAAAAAGTATTTGCCCCCTTCCTGATTTCTGTGTTTTTTGCATATTTATCACTCACAAAGGTTTCAGATCATCAAACCAATTTTAATATAACACAGAGACAACCCAAGGAAATACAAAATGCAGTTTTGAAATAATAATTCAATTTATTAATGACACCAAAAAAATCAAAACCCATCTGGCCCTATGTGAAAAAGTAATTGCCCCCTGAACCTAATAGCAAGTTGGGCCACCTTTGGCAGCGATAACTGAAATCAAACGTTTGCGATAATTGGTGATGAGTCTTTCACAACGCTGTGGAGGAATTTTGGCCCACTCTTCTTTGCAAATTTGTTTCAAGTCTGCCATATTGGAGGGCTTTCTGGCATGAACTGCCCGTTTAAGGTCACACCACAGCATCTCAATTGGATTTAAATCCGGACTTTGACTTGGCCACTCCAGAACCTTAATTTTGTTTTTTTTGAGCCATTCAGAGGTGGACTTGCTGGTGTGTTTCGGATCGTTGTCCTGCTGCATGATCCAAGAGCGCTTGAGTTTTAGGGCATGAACTGATGGCCGGACGTTCTCCTTCAGGATCTTCTGGTAAACATCAGAATTCATTATTCCGTCTATCACAGTAAGTTGTCCTGGCCCTGAGGCAGCAAAGCAGCCCCAGACCATCACACTGCCACCACCATGCTTTACTGTTGGCATCATGTTCTTTATGTCAAATGCTGTGCCATTTTTACGCCAGATGTAACGGGCTGCACACCTTCCAAAAAGTTCAATTTTTGACTCATCCGTCCACAGAATGTTTCTCCAAAAGTCTTGAGGATAATCAAGATGCTTTTTGGCAAATGTGAGACGACCCTTTGTGTTCTTTTGTGACAGCAGTGGTTTTTGCCTGGGAACTCTCCCATGGATGCCATTTTTGGCCAGTGTCTTTCTTATGGTGGAGTCATGAACACTGACCTTAACTGAGGCCAGCGAGGCCTGCAGTTCCTTGGAGGTTTTTCGAGGTTCTTTTGTAACCTCCTGGATGAGCCGTCGTCGCACTCTTGGAGAAATCTTAGATGGTCGACCACTCCTGGGAAGGTTTGCCACTGTTCCCAGTTTTCTCCATTTCTGGATAATAGCTCTGACAGTGGTTCGCTGGAGCCCCACAGCCTTGGAAATGGCTTTGTAACCTTTTCTGGACTGATAGATTTCAATCACTTTTTTTCTCATTTCTTCTGGAATTTCTTTGGATCGTGGCATGTTGATCATGTTCTTGAGATTTTGTGGTCTACTTCACTTTGTCTAACAGATTCAATTTAAGTGATTTCTTGATTCAACACAGGTGGTGGCAATCAGGTTTGGGTGTGGCCTGTGAAATTGAACTCAGCTTTCACAAAACTGTGGTTAGTCACAGTTACTTTGTGATATAAAAAGGGGGGCAATTACTTTTTCACATAGGGCCAGATAGGTTTTGATTTTTTTGTGCCTTAATAAATGGAATCAACATTTCAAAACTGCATTTTGTATTTCATTGGGTTGTCTCTGTGTTATATTAAAATTGGTTTGAGGATCTGAAACCTTTGTGAGTGATAAATATGCAAAAAACACAGAAATCAGGAAGGGGGCAAATACTTTTTCACGGCACTGTACATGTATATTAGAGGTGTGACGAGACACGAGATTGGGTTCCCGAGATCGAGACAAGAATTTTAAGAAAACTAAATTATTAATTATATGAATGGACAACAGACTATTATTTAACTGAGTTGCACATGGATTTTATAACTCTGTAAGTGTTAACTTTTAATGAACTTTTTCCTCTACAAATTAAAACTAAAATAAAATGTTATAAAATTATATATTTCTCCTCTTTTCAAGTGCAGACAATATGTGAAAAACAGAAAGTTCTTCCCTGTCAATACAGTCTGACCAAGTCTGTCACTGACATGTCACTTTTTCCTCTACAAATTAAAACTAAAATAAAATGTTATAAAAGTTTAAAAAAAATTAATTAAATGATACGTTTCTCCTTTTGTAAAAATCTAATCTGGCGCATGACTGTGGAAGTTGAGGTCCAAATGTGTTGAGGTCCCAATGAGGTAATGCACCCCCTGCCAGGTGCATTACCTCAGCTTCAGCCTTTACAGAACCCTCCGCCCGGACTTCGCCACTTCCCAGACTCGCTTCGCCTTCTCCCCCGACACTTCAACCGCATCGCCAGGGCAGGGACCGGCCCACGTATAACAGGTGCTAGGGATCAGCTGCGATGTGGGCAACCCACCAACGCATCTGAAAACACAGGAGTCTAATGCACATGCGAGTAGAGAGGGTCTCCCAGAAACCCCACGGTGGCCAGTGCGCACCGGCTAAGGTGGAATCCCAGCCCCCCGGGCCCAGACACACGCGGCCAGCAAAATCAGTGGATCCCAATGAACCCGATGTCCAAAACTAGAGGAGGGGGGGAATTACCCAGTAAATCGCACCCAGGTAATACCAGTATTTACCGATGTCTTTTCTGGCTGCTTGCTGGATAATAAATCTTGCAAGACAGAATTTTAAGGCGACGAGAAATCTCGCTAAATTACATCTCATGAGATCTTATCACATCCCTTGTGTATATATATATATATATATATATGTATATATATATATATATATATATATAGATCCTGTGGGATTTCCAGAACCAGACTGACAAGATGGTGATGGCCAATCAGCCTGACATAGTGGTGGTGGATAAACATGAAAAGACAGTGGTGGTGATAGATGTAGCAGTCCCCAGTGATAGCAACATCAGAAAGAAAGAACATGAGAAGCTTGAGAAATACCAAGGGCTGAAAGAGGAGTTAGAGAAAATGTGGAGTGCGAAGGCAACAGTGGTACCAGTAGTGATCGGAGCACTAGGGGCAGTGACCCCCAAGCTGGGAGAATGGCTCCAGCAGATACCAGGAACAACATCAGAGATCTCTGTACAAAAGAGTGCATTGCTAGGAACAGCTAAGATCCTGCGCAGAACCCTCAGGCTCCCAGGCCTCTGGTAGAGGACCCGAGTCTGAAGGAGACACTGCCCAGGTGGGGCGAGGGAACATTTATATATATATATATATATATATATATATATATATATATATATATATATATATATATATATAATTCTCAAAAATTTGTAAACAATTCAGTAGGATTTGATTCCAACTGATTCGGTTCAGTTTGATTCAATACAGATTAACAATTTAACCACGAATTATTTTAATTTATGTTCCTGAGAGGAAAAAGAGAAACAGAAATAGAATTTTATTTAGTGTCACAGAGGCAATAGAGCAGGAACTACTGAACATAAATTCACACAACATAACCTGTACCTGTAGATAACTGATATTAATGATAATATTCCTGTAGATAACTGATACTAATGATAATATACCTGTAGATAACTGATACTAATGATAATATACCTGTAGATAACTGATATTAATGATAATATACCTGTAGATAACTGATATTAATGATAATATACCTGTAGATAACTGATATTAATGATAATATACCTGTAGATAACTGATATTAATGATAATATACCTGTAGATAACTGATATTAATGATAATATACCTGTAAATAATGGATATTAATGATAATATACTTGTAGATAACTGATATTAATGATAATATACCTGTAGATAACTGATATTAATGATAATATACCTGTAGATAACTGATATTAATGATAATATACCTGTAGATAACTGATATTAATGATAATATACCTGTAAATAACATATATTAATGATAACATACTTGTAGATAACTGATATTAATGATAATATACCTGTAGATAACATATATTAATGATAATATACCTGTAGATAACTGATATTAATGATAATATACCTGTAGATAACTGATATTAATGATAATATACCTGTAAATAACATATATTAATGATAACATACTTGTAGATAACTGATATTAATGATAATATACCTGTAGATAACTGATATTAATGATAATATACCTGTAGATAACTGATATTAATGATAATATACCTGTAAATAATGGATATTAATGATAATATTCCTGTAGATAACTGATATTTGTCAAATGTAAAACTGATAATCTGGTGTTACTAATTTAACAGGTTTGTAAAACTCTGCTCATATTTAAAATACAAAACTTACTTTTCCTCAGAAACACAAAACAAAAGATAAAAATGTCAAAGTTTAATTATTCCTGCAAATGTGAGAATACACTGAGCATAACACTGAGGTTAGACAGAAAATACAGTTTTTACTCTTTTTGAGGAAAATCAACTGATCATGATCATGTCTAAGAACACTGTCACTGAAACTAGATCCACTGATGTGATAAAAATGTTTTCTGATGTTACGCTGGTGTCTGGTTTACAGAGGTATTTGTTCAAGAATTGACAGCAGTGGGAGGTGCGATTGTCTCTTCCACTACTGAAGTGGGTTAGGGGTCAGAGGTCAGGGGTCAGGGGTCAGGGTTTGGGAATCATCTATTTTCAACTAAAGTCACTAAAGGACCAAACAGGACTTAATTAGTGATTAATATTCAGACTCATGAGGGGGTCCAGTACAGGTGAACTAAGTCATGTGACTGAAGTACCGCTGTTACAGAGTCCTGTGGGTCCACTTTACAAACGTGTACCCACCTATATTAGCCCCGTAACCCGACCCACAGTTAAAGACTTTATCTACCCAGGAGCTCACTGCTGAGCTTTATTTTCAGTTAAACACACCACAGCAGTGTTGTTCAGTGACATCTTGATGGTACATGTTCAGTCTCATCCTGTATTTTGGAAATCTGTGGGAAGATATAAATCTCCCTTCAAAATAAAACAATTTGTCTGTGTGGATCAACCACAGTTTCATTCATAAATATGCTTTTATAAGCCACTAAGATTTCCTTTAACTTTACCTCTGTCCGTACCTCCAAAAATCAGCAGATGAACCCTCCGGTTGGAAGTTTTACCGTGTATAAATAGAAATTAGCTAAATGCTATGTCATTGTTAAGCCACTTGGCCACAGATATGAAGAACCAAATTACAGATCAGTGGCTGGACCTCAGGAAACTAATCCACGGCCGTAAATCCAGACTACCAGTTCGTTGTCAGTTTTACCAATTCAGGCTTCATGGATCGATTTACCTGGATCACCACAAACCGATAACCAATTCAAATCGGTTTATCTTTACACTATGGATCGACCGATACAGGTTTTTTTTAATGGCCAATGCTGATTTTTTTTTCCCCCATCACCCTTGGCTGATGGCCGATATGGACTACTGATTTCCTTTAGCTGATATTTGGGGGCGATATGGGTACAAACTTTTTTTTTTTAAATGACAAATAATCCAGGACTCAAGTTAAAAATAAACATTCAACAGTAACAAGTAAAATAAAAAACAACTTGATGAAGAACTTGTAACATTTAAACAACCTGTATAACATAAAATACTTATTATATTTAAAACAATTGCAAACTAATAACATTGTGCACAATACACTTTCCATATTTTAGGAGCCATTTTCACTTTGAAATTCAGTATTGTGCACTGTGCACAATATATTACTTATTATTATTTAAATATTTATGATATACAGGTTGTTTAAAAGCACCAAGACATTTTTTATTTTTGCAAAATATACAAAGATATTTTTATTTTGGACATTACTTGATCATTAGAGTGGGTCAAAGGTCATACAATGCACAATTCTTGATATATCAAATTTGACTTTGTCTGTTTGTCTGTCAGCAGGATTACGCAAAAAGTTCTGAGAGGATTTTGATGAAACTTTCAAGAATGATAGATAATGGGACAAGGAAGAGCCCATTACATTTTGAGCAATGAAGGTCAAAGGTCAAGGTCACACTAAAGGTCAACACCTAAAACACATCAGTGGTAATATCTCAGGATTCAGACAAGATAGTATCTCATTTTTTTTGCATTCACATCGTCTCACCTTCAGACATCAGATGAGTCAACACCTATGCCTCGATCACATCACATTTTGATGTCATATGATCCCATATCAAGCCTTGTTTTATATTGTTCTTTGTTTTGTATTGCTCTTTACACTTTCATTATTTTAGAAGAGCCATTTTCACTTTGAAATTCAGTGCTGTGCAAGCAGTATTACAAAACAAAAAAACAATAGAAAATAAAAAAATATACTGTATATCAAGAATTGTGCATTGTATGCACTTTGACCAACTCTAATAATCAAGTAATGTCCAAAATGAAAAAATATCTTTGTATTTTTGCAAAAATAAAAAGTACTTTGGTGCTTTTAAACAACCTGTATAAGTGAATATTTAGACAATTAAAGTTACGAACAAGTAATATATTGTCCACAGCACACACTGCATAATGCTTATTTTCAAAGTGAAAATAACGCTCCTAGAATATAAAAAATGTAAACAGCAATACAAAAACAATTCTAAAAAAAATAATAATAATCTGGGCAACTGGAGAAGACAGTATGTTAAGTGTTTGGACGTGTACGTCAACATTGTGAGTAAAGTATGCGGTTTAGAAGAACACAGACTTCATATGTCATAACCACGGATACTCGGTGAGCTGTACAAAAAAGTCCACATGCAAATGAGCCGATGCTGATACACTTAAAAAACACAAAAATCAGCCCGATGTTTTGGTCGACCCTTACTTTACACCCCAAGTATTTTCCCCTGGCTTCAAATACTGCATCAGCTCACTCCATGAAATGCCGCTCTCTCTAGTATAATAATGTTGATGGAGGAATGTTGTGTTAAGACCTGTGCCTCTGATTGGCTGTTACTTTCAGAACTGGAGAGTTGTGCTTCCTTCCCACCATTGGCAGAGAATGACCACACTGGAAAACCAAGGGGTTAATGACATTTTTTTCCCAAAACACTGCAGGCTGAAATACTGTAATCCCTGTATTCTGTACTATGCTCTTAACACAACTCTTAGTCAACATAAGTGACAATGCTATAAGTTGGAAGATAAAATATAATGGGTTAAGATTTAAACATTTTGAGACCCATGGCTGATGAGTTTTCACGCATGGGTTGTTGTGGGCTGGACCAAGTGAAAGTCCAGGGCTGTTTTCTAGTCCCAGTTCAACCTCTGCTTGACTCAGTGTAAAAAACATACAGAAGATGTCTCAGTTACATTCATTTGCTTTTTCTTATTTGGTTGCTTTGTATAATCCTTATATTCTTTGAACTTATTCTTTGAAAAACTTTCTTTTGCTATTATTGAAATGTCCTCTATAACAGTCTGTATATTTTGCTGTATGTTCTAAAGTTCCAATAATAATAAAGAAAAGCTGAATAAAGTGTTGCCGTTGTGTGAGTAAAAAAACAAAAGCCCTCTTTTGAAAAATGCTAAATATTCTTAATTAAAACTTTCTTAAAAGTTGTATGTGTGCGTCTCTCGGGAGCTCTAGGGCCAAATTTTCCTCTGTCTGCGATCTAGTTTTAAAACATCTTGGTAAACTTAAAACTGTGCCCACACAGGGCAGCTGTGGCTCAGTTGGCAGAGAGGTTGGCGGTTCGCGTCCCAGCTCTGGCTGTCCGCATGTCAAAGTGTCCTTGGGCAAGACACTGAACCCTGACTTAGGCCCCCAGTAGGACTGACCTTAGACCTTAGAAACCTACTGGTGTATGAGTGTGTGTGTGAATGTGAGGCTAATGTAAAGCGCTTTGAGCACCATGAAGGTGGAAAAGCACTATATAAGTGCAGTCCATTTAATGACCACTTAGTTGCAACCTTGCATTTGTGATTGTAATTAAACTCATGTGAACGTTATCTTGTTTAACGCAAAGTTTCAGTAGGGCTGAAGTTCATGAATATTTCCTTTTTAAATATACATGTTTGCTTTTTCTGTCTAAATATTGAGCCTCTTATGATCTCACTCTTTTTTGCCTCGTCTCGTCATCTGAACCTGCTTCATCCTCATCATGCTACGGCCACACCAAACCCAAATTTTTGCATACATGCACTTGTAAACGAGCCGCCTAAAAGCTAGATAATTTGCGGCCAATCTGAACACAAAACATTGTCCCACCATTTCAGTCTGACCTCAACTATGGCTCAGATCACTTGGATGACTGCTCTGTACCTGCTCTGGAGGTCCCATACGTCCGAGGCCCAGACAGAGTCGCTTTTGGGTTCATCTGCACAAGCGCCTGCAGCATGGGGAATTCCACCATCTTATTGAGGAACTCCGTCTGGATGACGTCCCCTTTCACCTGTATTTCAGGCTCAGTTTGTCTTTCTACCTCCTTCCGGGTTGGTCCGAACGTCATACATCATTCTATCACAACGTTAGCAGCATCTCAACGCTGATTGGCTTTCATAGCACGGTGTCACGCGAATTCGCCTGAAAGGCTCAATATTTTCAACTCTAGTGTTTATGCGGATTTGCGGCAAAATGTGCAGCTCCAACGCCCGGACGCTCCAATGCACCACAGAAACTCCCGCAGGAATGCTTCCAATGCACCGCCCCAGGTGAATCTGCGTCCAAACGCATCTCTTCATTGAGTTTGTATGTAATCTCCATGCACATATGTGAAAATTTGCGTTTGTTGTGGCCGTACCATTAGGGTCACGGTGGTCTGTGGGGGTCTAATCCAATTACAATGGGTGAAGGTGGGGTACACCCTGTATGAGTCACTAGTTTATTGTTCTTTTGTGCCATTTCACTTAACTATGTATACATATCATACACACACACACTATCTTTTTGATTTTCACTCTAGTATTTTATTTATTTATTTACTTTTAGACTGGTGTCCCGCATGTTCTGGGGGGGGGCAACAACATTATACAAATAAGAGTATTTTATCATTGTATGAATGTATGTATGTACAGTATATATGTATGTATGTATACCTTGTTGCTGATGCTCAATAAAAAGTAATGAAAAAAGTTGTGTATGTGTGTATGTGTAATATATGTAAACTAGAAAAGCACTCAGAGAGCGCAGACCTCTGCCAAGGTAGACCCTCCCCCCACACCACCACCACCAAATTGTAATCATTTCCAGATCTCCCCATTACCAAACTACCCTGAAAACTTCATCAAAATCCGTCCATAACTTTTTGAGTTATCTTGCTAACTAACAGACAAACAGACAGACAGATTAAACACTGGCAAAAACATAACCTCCTTGGCGGAGGTAATAATGTAAGCAATGTAAATATGTAAAAACCATTCTAAAATTTAAAGTAGGTAGGTAGGGAGGTAGAGAGGTAGGTGTACTTTCTTCATCCCAAGTTGGGAAATTTAGTTGTTGCGAAAATTACTTTATATAAATAATGTTTCATTCTATTACTCTATATTCTCTATTTATATTAATAATTCTATACGCACTTTTTTTCTTATTTTGTCCTTAATATTTTCACTCTTTCTACCTGGAACTGCTGTATTTCTATTAGGGTTATGGTTAGGAATAACTCTAACATGATTGTTAATTTCAATTATGAGCTCTGTTCTGTTGCATGTAGCTTGGAAAGTCAGTAGCGATAAGATCAATGTCTTTATGGCTGAAGATATTCTGACAACGACTACACAAAACAACAAACACAACACATTCCTATCACATACAGCAACCAGAGCGTGGACTGATGTTAGACTTGTGTCACGTCAGTAGGTGAAGGTCCAATTACAAGACACAGTCAGACCATGTTCCAAAGTTCAGAAGAAAATATTGTACTTCGACACGGAATTGGGGCCTTTTGGGGCCTCAGCCCAGTGTGATTAGAGTTAGGGTTCTGGTCCACACAGACCAGTGCTGGCTTTAATATTTATGGGTTTATTTTCTGTGAGTGGCAGAATCTCCAACTTCTTCCATCATAATAAAATGTTTGTATGTCTTGGAAAGAGTCAGAGGTTTGGGGTCCTGCCCACAGAGCCAAATAACACTCAAACCCAAACAGCACACGCACGTGCACGGCAGGTCTTACTTGTGCAAGCTGGGTAGTTCGTCTGCTTCATGCTCAGGGTCTCTGGTGTTCGGGATCAAGCCGATGATGGTGCTTTTCAGGGAAGTGCCTCTGAGCAGCCGGTTCTTCACCAGGTGCATGTTCCGTGGAGAGTCCACGCTGAAGCGGACCGTGGATCCCGGCAGCAGGACGCCTTCGTGGCTCAGCAGCAGCGGTAGCCGGCTTGGAATCTGAATAGCTCCATCAGAAGACATTTTAACAGTTTTCGGCAGAAAAGTTAATATTTAGGTTCAAGTTCCACAAAACAACTTCTCTGTCGCCGTAAACAACGACGTCATGTACACTTCCGGGTCTATTTCCAGAATAAAAGCATCAATCACGTCTAGAAGAGCTTGTTATATCATCAATATATTTATATAACCACTGTACTGTACAACAAACACACATAGAACAACATTACTTTAACTTAACGTTGTTTTTAATGATGTCATTTGGCTTACGGGCTGCATTTTGACTCCCTTCTTACAGAAAAAGATATTATTTTCCATGGTTTACACTTCCGGTTAAACTACAGCGAGTCGTAAAGGACAAACTGCTAATGTTAAATGCAATGAAAGTAACATTTATATTTTCATCCTCAGATGACCAGACAAAATGCCTCTGATGTCTCTGAAAGCAAAACCTTTTCTATTGTATTTATTATTTATTATTATTTCTATTGTATTATTGAGACGACGGGTGGAGAGATGGTGTGTTGTCCTTTGTTTGTACTTGTATTATTTATTTATTGGAGTTTTTAATACATTTCTTTATTTGTTTATTGATTTATTTTTTTCATTTTACCTGCTGTGTGTTGATACTTGTTCAGGTTTATTTAAAATAAATGGTGTGGAAAAAAAATTTTTGGCCCTGCATGGACATATGAACCTCAATAAAGATAATTTAAAAAACCAAAACAGAAGACACTATCAATAGTGTATTGAACAAAAATACTATACTGATGCATGGAAGTAAACATACATTTTTGGATAAGCAGCTGAGTAAACACAATTTATATAAACGAATCTCCAGTGTAAATGTAAGAAAAACTGATTCCTCTGACTTTTCAGTCATCTAGAAATTAGATCTGTTATGAAGATACAGTCACTGCTTTATTAAAAGACAACGTCTTTTTTTTTTTTTTTTTTTTTTGCAAATGGGGCCTTAGTTATGAAATAATTTGAAATGTTCTACTCACCCATGTTACTTTTTCTTTTTTCCAATATTGATTCCTGTGGGAGGAAAATAGGTTGGCGCCAATATTCACAACACGGGATACAACTAGAGCACTGGACACAGACTTACAGACGCTAAATCAGTTATTTTGTTCAAATCCATTAATTTGTCCGCTGTGATACAGTAGTGTTAATTCCATTACAGTCCCATTTCAACTTTGAAACACCTGGGCTGAGCGAAAATATATAAATAATGTAACCCGAGACACAAAAGTGACGTCATCTCTGCACGAGCCGAGTCAAGAGGTTTTAGCTACAACATCGCGCTCTTTGCTTTAGTTTAGTTACTTGGCACTCAACAGTTGATGGTGAAAAGTCATGTAGAAGCAGTTGTTTTTCATTATCACTACAACGGTTCGAATGTGTGCATACCCTGGATGCAAAAACAAAATGACAATGTGGTGTACTGCATCTGCCGGTGTGTCCCGTAGTAAACAAGCAAGTTAGCTAACAGCCACAGCTCATAGTTGAATGAAGGAATGGGCGCGAGGCAGAGATGACCAGTGTTGCCTGATTAGGTTGAGTGATTTCCACCCAATCACGTTCCAAAACCCACCAACTTCAGGAAAAATGTAACAACAATTTTTCACATTAAAACATTTAATAACCGAATAAAAAAAGCATTTAAATGTATTTACAGTAAGCTATTAAACGTATAGGCCCGAATGGAAAATTTTATTTTATCACAGTGTCAAGGGATATGTGGAAAAACATTGACTACAGGTCCACTCATTCTAGGGTTTGAGTGTTGAAACCACTATCTCACAACAATCAAAATATGAAAAAAAACAAGCCATCACATAATAGTACAATAATTTAAAAATGAATGAATTAAAAGGCATTAATGAATAAGAGGTTGTTGTAAAATCAGACAGAATCATCTAGAGGAAACATTTCAGTCAGACAGAAGAACTGATTTATAATCAATAGATCTGGAATGGTAAATGGTAAATGGACAGCACTTATATAGCACTTTTCCACCTTCATGGTGCTCAAAGCGCTTTACATTAGCCTCTCATTCACCCATTCACACACACACTCATACATCAGTAGGTTTCTAAGGTCTATGGTAAGTCCTACTGGAGGGCCTAAGCCAGGGTTCAGTGTCTTGCCCAAGGACACTTCGACATGTGGACAGCCAGAGACGGAACGCAAACCGCCAACCTCTCGGTCATTGGGCGACCCACTCTATCAACTGAGCCACAGTTGATAGAGTGCCACTAATCTGATTTCAAGAAATCATGATCATTTTGACTTGTTCCATTGGCACATTTTTCTGATTGAAGCAAAAAAAAATCTACTGGTGGAATATTTAAAAACTATCCCAGTAAAATAACTTGAACTCAGATTAGTTCCAGATTAGGGATGTTAAATGGTCTGCACTTCTATAGTTCTTTTCCACCTTCATGGTGCTGAAAGCACTTTATTTAGCTTCACATTCACACCAGTAGGTTTCTAAGGTCTAAGGTCAGTCTGACTGCAGGCCTAAGTGAGGGTTCAGTGTCTTGCCCAAGGACACTTTGACATGTGGACTGCCAGAGCTGGGACGCGAACCACCAACCTTTTGGCATTTGGGAAAGCATTTCTATTACCCTTGGAAATTCACAAAATGTAAATATCACTATAAAAACTTGAAATGGAAACACCTGAAATTCGAAAACACTCAAATATCGCTAAAAAGTTTTCACACTTTCATGAGATGGTTTTTCAGACGTTTTGAATTGTAATTTATTGCAAAAGTGCAATAGAAACACTTTTTCGCAATTTATACGTCACAGGATGTGACGTACATGGTCACATGATCACTTCTCTCGGAGTGAAAATGACAGCCGCAGTCACTGTAACCATAACAACCACTGGCTGCTGGTACGCGGGAAGTAAAGCAGTCCTGATCACGCTCTTGGAGGTCATCGGGGTGATCTCGCCTCTGCCGACCTGTGACCCCGGACCCCCGCCCTTGCCTGTCTGGACCAGCCCCCCCCTCCTTCATTTATACATGGACGTTCATCTATAGCCTGTCCGTCCATGGGAGTGGATCTCTCCTTCAATGTGCTTCTCCTAAAGATTTCTTCTTTTTCCCACTGGGTTTTGGAGATTTTTCTTGCCGAGAAGGAGGGTCTAAGGACAGGGGATGCTTGAGACTTTACATATATCTCTGTAGTTGATTGTGTTTTTGTAAAGCCCTGTGAGACGACTTTGTTGTGATTTAGGGCTTTATAAATAAAATTTAATTTAATTTAATTGATTCCTACACTAGGCACAGTGAAGGTTTCATTTTATTATCTTGTACTTTTTTAATATTTAAGGTTTCTAACAGATAAATATATTCTCTGTTCTGTAAAGTGTCAAGTGCAGTACTGTGTAAAAGCACTACATACATTTATTATTTGTTAAGTGATGAGTATATTTACACCAAATATGTAGAGCCTGACAATGTAGAGACCATATGTACAGACCCGTATAACCTTAAACAGCCCGTTTGTTTGACATGTTAGTGTACTTAAAGACTTTGCCAGAGACTTTTACGACAATATAATTAGCCGATTCATTTGTGCTAATGCTATTACATGCTACTTTGCGGTTGTCATTTAAACGAATCTAAAGCATATTGACACTTAATATTTTTAACCTGACAATGTAGGGACCATATGTACAGACCCGTATAACCTTAACCAGCTGGTTTATTTGACATGTTAGTGTATTTAAAGAGTTTGCCAGAGACTTTTATCGACAAGATAATTAGCGGATTCATTTGCGCTAATGCTATTACATGCTACTTCGCGGTTGTCCTTTAAACACATTTAAAGCATATTTACACTTAATATCTTGACCTGACAATGTAGGGACCATATGTACAGACCCGTATAACCTTAACCAGCTGGTTTGTTTGATTTTAGTGCCTTTAAAGAGTTCGGTGTGGACTTTTACTGACCGGATAATAAGCCGATTCATTCACTCTAATACTATCAGGGTGATGGTCAGTCTAAAGCTTCAAAGGTAACAGCAGTAAAATCTCTTGGGATGATATTTCACAAAAGTTACGACACTATTGCCTAGAACAACCGTCAATGGAAACACGTTCAAATTGCAAATATACTTTTAGGAATATCGAAAAACCTGTAATGGAAACGCAGCTTCTGTGACCAACTTCAACCGGTTAATGAAGCTCCGTGATTGGTCAAGATTTTTTTTTTTATAAGTCTCACCATCCCTAATCCAGATCTATTGTCTATAAATCAGTTCTTTTGTCTGACTGAAAAGTTCTTCTGTTGGTGATTCTGTCTGATTTTAATCTGATCATATATTTGGACTAGAAAGGAAACATACATTTAGTCAGATATGGATTTTTTACATAGGGAGGAAAATAAAAAATATTCTCTGTATTTTAAAAAAAAAACATCAGTACCATCCTCAGTACCACTACCTAATAAATCCAAATTCGCTCCACTCTTGTTGTAGTGAATTTATGTTTTCTTTAGATCATGCCTTGTTCTTATGGTCTTTTGAAGTACAAATCATAAAACATGGCAGCTGGGCTTCAATTCCAGATCAAACCTTTTAGTGCATTTTTAGAACAATCTAAGAGTCTGTGACCAAACTTTCACAGACACTAAAGGCTGGGGGATAATCTGATTATATGCATGTTCTCCTCCTTCACAGCTCTGTTTACATTTTTAAGTGAGAGGCAGGTTCTGCACATGCCCAGCAGTGATATTTGATTTACCATGTGTGCAGTTTGGACCTGCAGTGGTGAACCTTTCATGAAGAAATAAACAACTTTTTAGACAATAGATCTTAAAAACACAAAGATTTCTTTCTTTTTGTTTGTTTTTTGTTTAGTTTTTAGCTTAATTTAAGTTTTTTTAAATTACAGCCTCTCCCTCCCCCATTTAAGTCAATATTAATATTATTTTCTTAATTCAAGATTTGTATTTATTTATTTATGCTCAATTCAAACAACAAAAAAATCTACCAGTGAACAACAGATGTTCAAAACCTTATTTCAAGAAATCTGACCAAAATAATCTTCTGTTGTTCCATTGGCAGATTTTTTTTTCTTAATTCAAGCAAAAAAATCTTGTATTAATTTGTTATTTACTTGATTAAAGACAGACATTTTTCCAGTGTATAAATCAGTTCTTCTATGTCGATGATTCTGTTTGATTTTAATCTGATCCCAGGTTTAAACTATAAATGAGACAAATATATTTGGTCATATTTAGTTTTTTTTCAGTATAGCACAGTTTTATCTAATGAATGGACACATACTTAGACACTAACATTTCATTTTTATTTCTTTCATAAAAGTATTGTCATATAGCATTACAAATAAATACATTAAATATCTTGTATATAAAAATCTGTTGCCAAAATCTGTCTTCTGTCTTGTGTTGGATGAAATCTTTATATTGTTGCCAGAAAACATCAGGAAATACCACAAAATGTTTGACAACTGTCTGACCGATCACTGTTTGCAGGGTTTGCTTGATGGAGTTTTGAGCCCCCAACCAAGCGTCCAAGACAGCTGTGCCTGGAAGGCACTCCCCGCCCCCCAGAAGCTCGAGCCAATCACAGCACTCGAGGTAAATATATTTTTCCCTGAGGAGGACTCGGCAATTCTACAGTTCAGCCAAGGTGAGGTCATCTGTACCTTGATGAAGTTATTTAACTGTAACCTGTGTAATGTTGTGAACAGTTGTAAACTGTGTGTAATTTTGAATACTGCAATTGTCATGTAGGCCATGTGTGGTTACCTGAATAGGCAAGTTTTCTAATGAGCTAATTAGGTTTTTACCGTTGAGGAGGTTTAGCATAGGAATCTGACTGATTTTGTATTTGCTTTTAAAAATACTCATCACCCCAAATACCCAACCATTGATATTAAAACCAACATAATGTAAATTCAACTTAATGCAAATCCACACAACTGCCAGTTTACAGACTGACTAGTATAGCTAATACATGATTAATATTTGGTGTAGCGAAAGGTACCGTCCACATTAAATGATAACTAGCTCGCTAGCTAGCCCTTTCAAGTAAACATAGCTTTATTCAAATAGCATGCAGCTTAAACAGCTATTTTTAAAAGCAAATACAAAAGCAGTCTGATTCTTATGCTAAACATCCTCAACAGTAAAAAGCTAATTAGCTCATTAGCATACCTGCCTAATCAGGTAACCATACATAGCCTTTATGACAACTGCAGTATTCACATTTACACACAGTTTATAACATTTCACAACATTACACAGGTTACAGCTAAATAACTTTATCAAGGTACAAACGATTCACCTTGGCTCAACTGTACAATTGCGACTCCTCCTCAGGAAAAAATACAATTAATTTGTCCCTCGCGACTGCTTCCCCATGCCATGTCTGTGCCAAATTTCAGCCAAATCGGTGTTCATATGTCCGAGCTGAAGCAATTTATGTAGTGGTAATTTTTCCCCCAAAGTTTTGCAACAGCGTAGCACAAAAACGATGCAATTTGGATAACTTTCGATGTCCCACTTGTCTAGATCATGTTCTAGATCATGATCGGACTTCCTGTTGGTTTATGGGCGTGGCCATTGTAAGGTTTTAGTTCATCATCATATGGCGAACATGTGTACCAATTTTCATAGCTCTAACTTCTAGTGCGTGATGTGGCCTAATACAAACTATTTTCACTTTCCTAGGGGGCGCTGTAGACACATTTCTTTACCAAGTTTTAAGAAACCTTTAAATAGGTTTTGAGGTGTGTGCAAAATTTGGTGAGTTTTCGTGCATGTTCAGGGGGTCAAATTAGAGCTCAAAGGGCAGAATCAGATCAAACTGCAAGCAGTATCAATAGGCCTTGTGCCCGGCGTGGGACACGGCGAAGGCCTAAAAATCTACCTCAAGTGCTGTGATTGGCTAGAACCACTGGGGGGCAAGGAGTGCCTTCCAGGCATAGCTGCCTTGAAGGCTTGGTTGGGGGCTCAAAACCCCATCAAGTGCAGGGTTTAGTATGACTGGGAACCTGGGGCTGCTCTGCTAGGACCAACCAGAACCAACCAGAACCAACCGGCACCATGGTGGACAGATGATGGACAGATGGATAACAGATGGATGATAGACAGATGATGGATAGATGACAGATGGATAGATGACAGATGGATGGTGGACAGATGGATGAACGATGGATGATGGACAGATGACAGATGGATGATGGACAGATGACAGATGGATGATGGACAGATGGATGACACCTCATACTAATATTCCATCAGTCTGTTTGGGTTGTTGCAGGGTTAAAGGTTAGGGTTCACTGGTGGGCCATGTCTGTGTGTGTCACAGAAGTTAAACTAAGGCCCTTGGGCCAAATCTGACCCACAGTGGAATTACATTTGGCCCACATGACCATATCAAATGTATATTAGAGATGTCCTGCTGCATGCACCACTAATGCTACAAATCCCAGAATTCTTTGCTGGTATGTTGTGAGACAGTTAAGATCCACAAACAACAAAAGGGAACATATCCTGCAAAAGCCATGTTTAATGTTTTTCCAACATAAATCTGTGTGTGTGTGTGTGTGTGTGTGTGTGTGTGTGTGTGTGAAGAGACCCTTACATTATGAAAACCATCCACTCTCCTTTTACTCCTGATCCATTTCTTGTTGGAGGGAAATGAAAGCGCTCCATTTTGGGTTTTCTATGCTTCCTACGTCACATGCATAGATTTATTGAATACCCCAATTAATTAACTAACTAACTAACTAACTAACTAACTAACTAACTAACTAACTAAACTGCACCGGGGCCATTAATGAACCAGGACCTGAAGGCACCAGGGCTGTAAAACAACACTCGTTCGCCTTGATTCTCTTCAGCTGATTTTAGTTAATTGGTGTCTGTGTCTCTTTTTTTTCTCTCGGAGTCAGAAGAGAGGGGCGGAGTCAGTTGTGGTGCATTTGCATTAAAGCCAGAGTCACTAAAAGCCAGTGTCTGTTTCTGCAGGATTAAGAAGCTGCTGAGACACCAGGGAGCCGAGACACCAGGGAGACGAGACACCAGGGAGACGAGACACCAGGGAGCTGAGACACCAGGGAGCTGAGACACCAGGGAGCTGAGACACCAGGGAGCTGAGACACCAGGGAGACAAGACACCAGGGAGGCGAGACACCAGGGAGCTGAGACACCAGGGAGCTGGGACACCAGGGAGCTGAGACACCAGGGAGACGAGACACCAGGGAGCTGGGACACCAGGGAGCTGAGACACCAGGGAGACGAGACACCAGGGAGCTGGGACACCAGGGAGCTGAGACACCAGGGAGACGAGACACCAGGGAGCTGGGACACCAGGGAGCTGAGACACCAGGGAAAACTGAGACACCAGGGAATTGTGTTAAGTTGTGGAGAATGGGTGTGATATGTCCCCTTTAACAGTCGTTAATAACTGCTACCAGTCACCTCAGGAAAATGGATTCCATCCCTCCCCAAAAGTGACAGATGATGTGTTAACTAAAATAAACTAATGTAAACTAATATAAACTAAAATAAAGGACACACCTGTTTGTCTAAGTGTGAACCTACCCTTATGCAGAGCCAACGTGGCTGAATAAACATAAGAAAACACTATGAAACTAAACATATTATTCAATAAACATTGACTCTGACCTATGACTGTGTCTCACTTTTTAATTTTCACACCCTTGATGTATATGAAACACACGTCATCTTTATTAAATAGCATTTCACTCCAAATATTGAAATCTTACCAAGTTTATTTTTCTCATTTCTATTCCAAATATTTCATCACACTTAAAATAAAATCAGATATTCCTTTATTAGTTTCACTCGGGGAAAGTCCAAACACAATAAACCCTGCCCCTCACAAATGTAAATGTATGACCTAATTTGCTCTCTCTTATCATTTTTGGGGGGCATTGACCTTTGACATACATTCACCTAAATTTAATGGGATCCATTCAAGACCACTTCACACTCTGAACATTTCTTGGAAATTGTTCTACTAGCTTTTGCATAAAGTTGCAGAAAAACAAACAAAAAAATGAAACAAAAACAATATCCCTAATACCAGTAACCCTAACCCTTTAGCATTAACCCTAACCTTCTTTTATCTCCTATGATTTTCATTGTTTTTGTTTGGTTTTATTACATATGAGCTCTATTTTATGTTTTTTATAAAGATAGAACATGTGTCTATATGTTGTACTTATGTGGTTTTATTATATATGGGGGGGTGGGGTCTCATACCCAGCGGTCGATGGAGCTGAAACCACCTGCCAGAACCAAACAGACGTTAACCACCTGGGCCTATCAGCTCCACTAACTGTCCGTAACTAACATCCGATTTTTAAAGGGATGAGTGCCCCAGCCTGTAGGCCAGTGCACTAAAAGTCCATTGGACCTGAACCCTAACCCTTTAACCCTAACCTCTAAAGGGTGGGGGGGTAAGAGGACAAAATCACCTACAGAGGAATTTTTCAGTCAGATATAAGAAGTTAGTTTTCGACAACAAAATTTGAAGAAATCTAAAAAAATAAATGTCCCTCGTTCCATTGGCAGATTTTTATTTATCTATTTACTTGTTTGTTTGTTTGTTTTCTTAATTCAACCCAAAAAAAATCTGCCAATTGAAGCAGGTAAGCTGATCTTGGTTTATTCATCATTAAAATCAGATTAGTTCCAGATCTATTGTCACTAAATCAGTCCTTCTATGTGACTGAAAAGTTCTTCTCGAGGTGATTCTGTCTGATTTTAATCTTATTAGAAATAAGGCTAATACATTTAGTCTGATTCAAACTTTTTTTTTTCAGTGAAACAGTGTCATTACAATGAATATGATCAGCTGTGTCCTTCAACAGCAACAGCAGCCTAAAGTTGAACTGCATTAACTGATCAAACAGAACATAAACCTGGAAGAACCTGAGAGGCAACAGAAAAATAAGAAGCAGGAATATGTGTTTAGCTTTGAAGTTGAAATCCTACACAGAATGTAATGTTTGAAATGTTCAGGTCAGTGCAGGAAAAGCCCGTCCAGACCAGCGTCAGATGGTTTACAGCTGCACCTTTAGGCGCTGATCACATCCAAACTGTCATCCAACACATCAACAGCTGCTTTACCTCTGGACACGTCTTATGATTTTAAGACTCATCGAAGACTTTTGCTTTTGAAGAGAACTGAATATGGAGCATAAATATACGGTATGTGCAAAAATATGTACGAGTATGAATCCAGCTGTTTCTTTTCTAATGGGTCTGGGATACAAAAAAACAATAATGTCAGAACAGTTTTATGTTGGGATGAATATCATTGCATTTGTTATTTTGGGTTCAACTGTATATTTGCTTCCAAAATGTTATTTACTTTGGAAAAAACACTTTTATTAGTCTGTGATTCACCTATTTATGTAGGTCAAAGGTCAAGGTCAGCAAAAATATTTTCACAATGTTATAGGGCAGATCAGGTACAAGGTTTGTGAGGGGCGGGGTTTTTTGTGCCTGGAAACACATGCTTTAAGTCTGATGAGATATTTGGATGAGAAATGACACACTCTTGGGAAGATTGAGATTTTTGCAGCATGAGTTGATTGTTGTTGGTTGAAGGAGTTTCACTGCAAAAACCTAAATCTGCCCAGGTGTATTTTTCTCATTTCTAGTCCAAATATCTGATCAGACTGAAAGTCAGACAGAATCACCTACAGAGGAACTATTCAGTCAGATAGAAGAACTGAGAAAATAGATCTGGAAAATTTGACTTAATAAAAATCTGAGGGAGATAATTTAAGTTTTTCCTTTGGCAGATTGTTTTCCTTGATTGAGACATCCATATATTTCCTGAAGGAAATGTAACCCATGTGTTTGGCTCTTACTCCTTCAGGTACATGGGCCAGACGTGGCCGTAGAACAGGCCAAGGGGATCTGGCCCCATGTAGTTCCTCGTAGTTGTGATTGAGGATGTCTGAAACACACTCCATCCACAGTTCCCCGTGATATTTTATTTGTAATGTTGTTGGTTGTGTTTTGGAGTCATAGCTGTTGCGTCAGAATATCTCCTGTTCACTTCATATATGGAATCTGTGCGTCAGCGTTTGTGGACTAACGTCATGAAAGACTTTATGTAGACCTATATTCAGACAAGAAGCCCCTTCCACAGTCTGTGTCAATCATGGTAAACCCTCTCCCACAGTCTTAATTGCCTCCAGATGTTTCATACAGACACTCCATCACCATTTCCACGGCAATCAGCAGTGGGGGGAACATCAAAGGGCAGAGACACACAATATTTTATGTAAAAAATAAGTGTGAACCAGTGATGCGCAGGCTGACCCGAAGTGAGCGGGTGCCTGCGGTCACCCATGGTCACCCACAGTTGTGGGTCAATGAAAAATATTTGGGTTGCGGTCGGGTTGTTTGTCATTTGAGATAAATATTAAAGCAACCTGGTAAATCATAACTTAAATATTAGGTACAATTTTCTATTATTAATACATACACTTTATTGATTCAATTTCCGTGAAGGTGACAGACAACGTGGTCAGTATCCTACGGTATGGAACGAGCAAGAGAGAAAATAAAGTTGGGAAAATGGAAGCTCCGGAAACAAACAAACAAAAAAAGTGAGGTTTGGGACACATTCACTGGGATTTTTATAGATGATGAGCGGCTCCCAGCGTTTTCTTTTCTGTGGAAACCGGGTTCAAATGTGTCTTTGGGTGTTACAGGTTGTCAACCCCTGGTTTAGATGCTGCGTTAGCGTTGATAACTTTTGAATGTTGAAGCAGAACAAAAATATTTTCTCAATATATTAACTTACAAACAATGACATGGAATTTTAACACAGAAATAAATGCAGGTATGTGGGTAAGGTCAAAGGTCATGTGATGTTTATAAAGACCATTGACTACTTTTTAGAAATGTGGGTCGAGAAGCGGGTCGGGTGTGTCCTTTTCAAATATATTTCTTGTGGTCAGAGTTGCAGACGGGTTAGTTAAAAAACGATCATTTGCGGGTTGTGTAGAAATCCACCCGCCCATCACTGGTGTGAACATACTACTGAAGTCCTGTGATTTTGGGTAAAACTGTAAATAATTGGTGAAAGGTAAGTTAATGGTTAGCAACAGCAAGGTCTGAGGGACAAATAGATATATGTTTTATGTCTGTACTTTGAAAAATAAGTGAAGCAGGGCAGTTTTAAGAACAGTGAACTCAGCAGAAGGAAGCAGGTCTGTTTGGTCCAAATTTGTTTTGGTTTCAGGGGGAGGTGAGGACAGGCATGTCTCTGAACTACTGCCTCCCGTTAAACTTTAAAAAGACCTGGGTCTTCAAACCCTGTTTTTTTTAATCCTACGAACCATGGTAAAATTTTCGGAAAATATAATTCTCTTACTTTGCATTGTTTGGCTGTTAGGGGGATTTATTGAGACACTTTTCAGGTGGATTTCTATTTCTCTCTCACTCAAGATGATGACATCACCCACTGAAAAAAGTTAGATTTTGGCTTTTCCAAGGTGGATTTGACGACGTCTCTACAGAGAACCATAAATCGCATCCTTATGAGAACCACATCCTGCGCAGAGGACAAAAATGCCTGCGGTTTAAAGTTCAAATGAAGACTGTGGGTGAAAGTATGGTGTAGCAGCGGTGTTGATAAAAAAGGCAACTTTTTTGTCTGTCCCATTAAGAATGAATGGGAATTTTAAATCTGTGTGACATATCAAAATTATGAGACCACACGTGTAATCTCTGGGCCAATCCGACAATTGCCCCCCCCCCCCCTCATTTACTGCATAATATTCTGATGTATCCTTCTGTGAGTTATAGCCACGTAAACATGGCCTAATACAGTGTGGATGGACATATTTGACTGGTTTTTCACACTTTATACGAAATATTTGTGTTGGAATCTCAGTCTGTATAGATAGCACGTCTTTTGAGACTGGGCTGCACTTTCTTTTTTTTTACGCCAAAATTTGTTGTCTATTTCCAAAGGCTGTGTGCCGCAATTTTTTTTTGTAATAAAATAATAATAAAATAAATAACTACTACCCCTAATAGTAATAATAATAAATATGATGAACAATATTCCCCTGTGCATTGCAACAAACGGGGAAATGAAGCCAAAAAAAAAACAAAAGTAAAATAAAATACAATCTGCCAGTGAAAGCAGGTAAAATTATTGTGGTCAGATTATTTCAATCAGATTAGTTTAATCAGATTAGGTTAATCAGATTACTTCCAGATCTATTTTCTATAAATCTGTTCTTTTATCTGACTGAAAAGTCCCTCTGTAGGTGACTCTGTCTGATTTTAATCTGATCACAGATTTAAATTACAGAAATGACACTTAATACACTGAAGGTCAGATGTACATTTTTTTTTACAGTGCCAGTTGATCATTGCTGATTGAAGGAGTTCAATTTCTCATAGGCTGTGTTTGTCCAGGTCCAACTCGCTTTTCTTTGTCCATGGAATGGAGCAGAAGTGAAGCCACGTGAACAGCAGTTACTGGCTTTGAAATTCACTTCCAGTGGAGCTCCACAGCCTCAGTACCAGTTTTAGCCTCAGTACCAGTTTCAACTTCAGTACCAGTTTCAGCTTCAGTACCAGTTTCACTCAGCTGGACACTAGAATATTCTCAATAATTCCACGGAACTCCTGATGTTTTCTGAGGTGAATCGTGCACGTCCACCTCAGCGCTTCATGGCAGGTTTTCCAGATGGAACAATGGCTAAAAGCAGCTTCAGTCCAAAAACTCCACTTTATTATAGGATTATACGTCAGTTTAGTCGATACATGGATGCGAACATGAACAAATGTCTTCCAAAGTCTGAAAGGCAATCAGAAAAACAAACACCCAAACGACCCCAGTGAGTGAAAAGCCAAGAATGAGGAGTGGTTGCAGATTCTGTTGGGGGGTGTGGGGGGGCAGTACAGTATATCCAGACAGTCTGGGGTCTGTTTTTCCTTCAGTACAGACTTATTTATGTTCACAAACAGTCAGTCTTTTTGGAGCCTGTCCCTGCAGCTGGAGGACTTGGTGTTTCCATCCCTAAAGGGTTGATAAACAGGGACGGGACCACCACACCAGCTTCTGCTCAGCAGCTCCTGCTCAGCTCTGAGGCTTGGACTGTTTCTTCCTGCCTTTCCTCCAGTGGGAAACACTGCAATCTGCAATAGAAGAACGCAAGACAAAGTCAACCCTGAACAAACAAGACAAACTCAAACTGAACAGATAAGAACACAAGACAAACTCAACCCTGAGTTTTACATAATCACCGACTAGTTTTTACTTTTTTATTGTTTTAGATCTTTGTATATTTACATCTTCAACCCCCTGAAGGTCAATTGAGGCTATTGTTCGTTTATTTTCTGCTGGAGCCAAGTACAGCAGCTATATTCAAGGTCCCTCTGTCTGTCCCTCTGCAGTCCCTCTATCATGGGCGTAGGTTTCTATATAGATGGTCGTGACATGTCACAAACAATGTTTGGGGATTGAAAAATAGTCCCCGCCAATATTATTATGCTATTGTTCATGTTTTGTTTTTGCTACGTTTCGATATTGATTTGATGATATGATGACCAGAGATGCGTGGATGAACCGCGCAGCCATGGGCGGTGCAGATCAACCGCGGATCGGGTGGATGATGCAACGAAAAATAATATTTTTTTAGTAAATGTGGGTGGGTTGTAACCTGATTGTCACCAGACTCCCAGACTACCATCTGGGAGTCTTTCGGAAACGATCTGTTTTCAAAGGAGGGGCCTTATCTTAAATCCTGGCATGTGATTAGATTAAAAATCTGTCCATCTCTTGACTGACGCGTCACTTCAGCCACTCATGTTGAAGTCAAGGCGCTTAAGCAGCGACAATAGTTTTCATCAGGTATAAACACATCAACAGGAGGGGTTTAAACTTACCATTTATACGTGTTGTTTATTTATAACCTCATCTACTACGATGCCCACTCAGTTCTCCTGGTAAACATTGTTGCAGATGTGGTTGTCATTTCTTCCTCCCAGTTCTGTTATTGTCAGCCCTAGTTTACCAGCCTCTTTGACTTGGTCCTCTACCAACACAACCAGGGGGGTACCACAATAACCATGGGCTTCTGCACTGGTACTATATTTTTATCCACCAGTGGAATCATCTGATAGATCAAACTCTTGCCAAACCCGGTCAGAAGAAGAGTGAAAACATCATTTCCATTAACAAATGCTTCCAAAGTCATCCTCTGTTCATTTTTTAAGGAATGAACACGTGGTACCGTAGACAAAACACTAGAAATAGCTGAGTTGATATTGACACTCACATACCGAGGGCACGCGGCCGTTGTTGTGTATCTGAAAAGACTACACTGCCATCGCTTCTGCTTAACGTCACACCAGCCACATGCTTCCAGGTAGTCCCACCCTGCGATACTGATTGGCTCCTTCATTTGGAAATAGATTTGATCCCCGTGCAACTCAGATGGTTGTGTGAGCATAGCGTAACGCAACCAGATGACGTAAGTCAGGTTAGGTGGGTTGCGGTTGAAGCACTCAAATAAAAATATAATAAACATTTTGCATATTATTCCAAAGGTAAACAAACAAACAAAAACAAGACTAAAATACATTTTAATCCTGTTGATCTGCTCATTCACTGGTGCTTAGTTTAGACAGAACACAGATGACAAAGAAGTCAGTACGTGAGAAATTAAAAGCCGGCGAATTTCTAACGTGAAAGGAGAGAAAGTACAGTAAGAACGGTTTCTGGAGGTGGTAAATTTAGACAACACAAGTGCAGGATGTGTTATCTGCAAAACGTGTGAAGCTGTTTACGTATTTAAAAGTCATCAGACGGACAGGTTTAACATGGTTCATCACAGCTGGACTAAACTAAAGCATCACCAGCAAGTTTCTTCTGTCGTGACCCCAAGAAAGTGAGTGTTATAAGAGTTAAAAATCTAAATTAACTGATTCGTATGTGGACCTATGCTGTCGTGATATGTACGTGGTATATTTAAGCATTTGGCAGATGCTTTTATCTAAAGTGACTTACAAGAGAAAGTGAGGAACCATGCTGTCTGAACAATAAAATACAATAATCAATTAAAAACTGCAGTGCAATTAAAAGCAAGAAACACAAAGCACAGTAGATAAAAAACAAAACAAAACAAAAACAAGTAAAACAGTTAAGAGTACCAGGTTAAGAACACGGTAACACATTAATGAACATGTCTGTAAATGTGTCAGTATTGGCATAAAATCTATTTTTCAACTGTTATCTCTAGGCCAGATGTATTGTGACAACATCCATGAAATAAAAAAAAACATTTAAAAGATAAGGCTTTATGTGTTCATGTTGTGTGGTGGGTGCAAATCATTTTGGAATTATCTCCATCCACCCGGGTTCCGTTAGCGGGCGGATAGAAATTTTAAGAAGCGGCTGCGGATGAAAATATATGTCATCCGCACATCTCTACCCCCCGTGTAATTTGGAGTACTGTAGTTTTACCTGTCTTAAGTATCCTTGACAGGCTACCTCCAATAATTATCTGCTAAGAATGACTTTTTTTTAGCAATGTCCCCTGCCATCTATCTATCTATCTATCTATCTATCTATCTATCTATCTATCTATCTATCTATCTATCTATCTATCTATCTATCTATCTATCTATCTATCTATCTATCTATCTATCTATCTATCTATCTATCTATCTAAAACCCATCTGAGCCCGCACAGGGTTTTATATTATTATTTTACCACCGCTTTTTTAAACTGGATTTTGACCCCCTAAACATGCACAAAAACTCAGCAACATGTCAAGTCAAATTAATGTAAAAAATAACAACTAATATCCCATAATATGCTCTGTATTGCAAAAACAAAAACTGAAAAATCACAAAATTGGCCCTCAGGAGCCTTAGAAATGACACAGAAACACTTGTGGTCATAGTGTTTTCCTGACAGAAAGTTCACAATCTCCCTTTGAAAGGAAAACCTCAAAAATTATCTCGTCCCAGACACTGCACTTCACTTGCACAGTGATTTTCCACCTTCACGGTGCTCAAAGCAATTTACATTAGCCTCACCTTCACTCACCAGTAGGTTTCTAAGGGTCTGTCAGTCCTACTGGGAGACTAAGTCAGGATTCAGTGTCTTGCCTAAGGACACTTCGACATGTGCACAACCAGAGTTGGGATCCGAACTGCCAACCTTTCAGTCATTGGACGAGCCTCTCTACCAACTGAGCCACAGCTGCCCCCATAGTACCAAATAATAAAGTAGAAGCAGAACCCAAAAAGTTGTATACAACTTTTTAAATCACCATTAACAAGCTAGCAGAAATGAGCACCAATTTAATTGACCAGGGCACATTGGACTTTATTAAGAAACAAAACCGTCAGTTATCCACTGTTGTCATACTTGCAGCCATGCACTGAGTACATTTATATAAACTGATGGACTGACTTTTACTTGTTAGATTGTCATTTCAGTTAGCCTACGTTAGAGTGAAGATGGAGAAGATTCCGAACCAAACTGCCCATTGCATTGCATTAGCTGTCCTCGGTTTACAAACAGTGAGCAGTTTCAAACAGAAAAAGTAAAAAGCAAAAACAGAGAAATACAATTCCAGGACAACAAAGATTATTTCCAGATTATTTCCATGACTGGAAAAGGATGCTCTAAATTTTCAGGTTTTCGAGGACGCGTGGGAACCCAACCCTGATCCCTGTTTATGCTCTCATTCGTACCTTTATCTTTTGTTTTTACCCGGTGTGATCACTTTGTGTAAAGGAAAAAATATCCTACTCCTGCTATGGGGTGCTGTGGCCTTGTACTGTGAACCATCTGTGCTTGCTTGTGTATTCTTGTTTTCTATTCTTTGATGTGATTGGTCGTGCCATTTCATGGCCACATCACCAGCTTTGGTTTTGGAGAGAACAAGCAAACTACAAATTCTGTTTGATATGTCCTTGTGAAATGCCAAAGGACAAATAAAGCTGATTCGGATTCTTCTCCTGATTCTGATTTAGTTTTTAGTTGTGATTTCATGTAGATAATATGAAAAGAAAACAAGAAAAAACTAAAACCTTTTTGATCATTTATTTGATCAATAACAGTAAAGTTAGAGTAATGATAAGAACTACAGTTTATTGAATAATGCAAAAACCACAAAACCTATGAATATACAAGAGAACAGCTGTGAAATTTTACCCAGACCATTTTCAAATGTAGTTAGTTTTTGCTTGTTTTTAGAGGGTCATGTATTCAGTGTAGAGTTTGTTATATTAAAAAATAATAATAATTATAATACCTCAAACTTATATGGCGGTTTTTTGGACACTCAAAGATGCTTTACATAACACAACCGACGAGGTGGCTGTGGCTCAGTTGGTAGAGTGGGCCGTCCAATGACTAAAGGGTTGGCGGTTCACGTCCCAGCTCTGGCTCTCCACATGTCAAAGTGTCCTTGTGCAAGACACTGAACCCTAACTTAGGGCGTATTCACACGGTTCGGACCAGAACCTTTTTTTGCCTTTTCACACTGTACTTATAATCCGGACTTTATTTACAGTCTTCATTCACACTGTATTGAATCAAGTGGACCAACGGACTTTAGAACATCATGTCATCAATGCGTGTACAGCGTGCGTCTCTCTATACTCAACCCTGATTGGTTAGTAGATGAGCGCGCTACACTGTTGCAGGAAATGCTCCCAGATAATGGACCCAGTTACTAGTTTCATAATTTTTGCCCTATTTTGGCAGTGTTGCCAACTCTCGTACCAGTGTTCCCAACAGCGGCTTGTCTCCAATTCAGTCTTTATAGTCTCATCCGACCAAATTTCAATGAAATACCTGGTTTCCTCGTCTCCCCATGTATTGCCGCGACTCATGCTTGGACGTTGACTAAATTCCACACACGTGACTGTGACGTAATTGGTCCGATAGTCCAGACTTTCCTAAACAGACGTTTCACACTGTGCACCAGCGAACCTTGGTCCGGACCGAGACTACCTCCTCAGCTCGGACCAAAGACTCAGTCTTTAGTCCGGACCAAGGTTCGGGGGACGTTTCACACTTGTCAATAAGGTTCGAACTTTCCTGGAAAGTCCGAAAGTCCGGATTTTATGAGTGCTATGTGAATAGGCCTTTAGTCTCCCAGTAGGACTGACAGAACCTTAGAAACCTACTGGTGTATGAATGTGTGTGAATGGGGTGAATGTGAGGCTAATGTAAAGAGCTTTGAGCACCATGAAGGTGGAAAAGAACTATAGAAGTGAAGAACATTAACCATTTTACAAACAAGCAATGTATTAAAAAAATACCTAAGTGAAGGCCTGTTTGAAAAGACTAATTTTAAGAAGGGATTTGAATGTGGGAAATGAGTCTGAGTTGCTGATGGGTAGTGGGAGTGAGTTCCAGAGTTGAGGAGCGGCGGCTGTGAAGGCTGTGAAGGCTTGGTCCCCAAAGTGTGATGCTTGTATAGACGATAGACAGAACACAGAACTGGACTGAAAATGTGAGGACACTTTATCACATTAATGTGACTCCCATTCAAACAGTCCTTCATCACTATGATGTCACAACCTGAGCGTACGGTGAACATGTGGAACATTCCAGCTGTCAAGGAAATTTCTGTTTGATTTCAAACATTCCTCATCTGTGCAACAGAAATGATTATTGATGTTCTGTCAGCATTCTGCGGAAGCAGGAAAGAACAGTCTACCTTCAGCTTTCACATTTAGCAGGGTTTCTCTCACTGTTTCTCATGGGCCCACAAAACCCTGCCCCCCACATGTTCAACTAAATGGTAAATGGTAAATGGACTGCATTTATATAGTGCTTTTCCACCTTCATGGTGCTCAAAGCGCTTTACATTAGCCTCTCATTCACCCATTCACACACACACTCATACTACACCAGTAGGTTTTTCTAAGGTCTAAGGTCAGTCCTACTGGGGGCCTAAGTCAGGGTTCAGTGTCTTGCCCAAGGACACTTCGACATGTGGACAGCCAGAGCCGGGACGCGAACCGCCAACCTCTCGGTCATTGGGCGACCCACTCTACCAACTGAACCACAGCCGCCCTAGAACTAGACACCCACACTAGAATGTGTGCCTCCTGCACTATGGGCCAGCCACCATTTTAGAACAAACTTAAAGTGTCACTGACATGATTTTATAGCTATACATATTTTGGAAGCTCATCATCTCTAAAATCGATTGACACATACATCACTAATGACAACACCACAAATTTATTGATATTTAATCCACAAAGCGATTCAAATTGGCCGCCTACAAGTTTGACCTACTTCTTTCCAGGTCGCCTGAACTTTGATCATGACGTCAGTGGAGGAAGACGCTCCGCTTTACTCATGTGGAAACATGGACAACATAAACAACAGCAATTTAACCTGTTAAAACCTGAGCCTATTTTGTGGCTGTTTGGTAGTAAAACACATGCCCAAAATAAATAGAGTATATCTGTGCAATGACAAGCTCTATGTGAATTATCTTAGTATGAAAATAAAGATAAGACTTGTGAGATGCCATCAGGACATAAGCTTCACCGTAGATGACACTGCAGATGGAACACAAAATAAATTAAGACATTTTCCCCTTGCCCAGAAAAAAACCCTGCATTTTATAGTAAATCTCACCTCTAAATATATGCAATGGTAGTTTTAAAACTCTAGAAAATCATATAACAATATTTGCACAATACCTGTGGAAAGAATGATGTTGCTAAAGTGAAGAAGGGCAAAGTTACAGAGGTTTTTGTAAAGAGATGCCTGGGCATTCTCCAGTTTGGAACCTTTTGGCACCATCTGTTTTGCCAGGTACCAAGTTATAAAACTAAAATATTATAAAAAATAAAACCTTGTTTTGAATTTTTTAAATTCAAAACAACTTCTGTACACTACAATTGTGCGTAATGCAGCCAACCCTTTCATTTACACAGGGCGGTAGCTCTGGCCTGCACTGACCAATTTCAGTGATTGACATCATATTTTAATCCTCTGACTCAATAGAATGATGGTTTGGTCACCAAATACATGTCAATCACTCCATTAGCGAATCATGAGTGACTGAATACATGTGACGCACTCAGACGAACATTTGCTTCATCCAATCACAAAACAAATCTTGACTCTCAGAACCCTTCACTGTGCTATTGGACCCAAAAGCCGACCAGGAAGTGTAATTCATCCTTCCCAGCTGCTTTATTCCACAAAATCTGATCGTAAAGACAATATTTCTGCATGTTTTTTCAAAAGCAAGTTGTTGTTTTACTCTAATTTAGGTGTTGGTTCAGCAAATGTTGGTTAAAAATGATAAAAATGGTTCTGTCAGATGCTGTGGCATCTCTGTTGTGCAGCTAATGTGTCTTAGCTTTATTTATATCGATCAGCTGATAGTCCTGTGTCATTGAATCACGTTTAAACATGTTTTTTCTGCATTTATGACAAAAAACTGATTTGATCGATTGTTGTTTAAACTGCTTGGTGATCATAAATAAGAATGGTTTTTATGAGCTTTTAGCTGAGTTTCTGACCTTTCTTTGGATATGCATCATTAGCATATTCATAACAAATTATGAATACAATTATGTATATTTGTCACTCTACAGCCTGGATGTCCCTGAGCCGGGGTGTAGCCGGGAACCACAAGTTAAGCAAATTTTCAGGAGAAATAGGAGAAGCAACAGGTGATTCAGTTGAGGAAAATATTCTTCTCACATATCATTTTGAGTCATATAAGAGACGACGAGAGTGTTGGAGTGAAAGAAGAACAGCAAAACTATGCAGACACTGACTGGGATCAGACAGCTGCAAAACAGAATGCGAGGCATACTCGTAGCCTATAAACTTATAAACTCCCACAGATGTACTTATGAACCTTTTACACATTCAGTACAGCCTGGATTTTCCATTATCCATATACCAATTTTTTCCACGGCATCTTTTCTGAGCTAAAGATGGCTAATTGAGCCCTAGTCCACAGCGCATATTACAGCCAATTGCATGGGAACAATGACTGTCACTGTGGACCAGTACTACTTAATTAACCCTAATGCAGATGTTAGTGCGTGAAAATGCCGTGACCAGATGTAATACTGCCTCTTATGTTAACTTTGGTATTTGACCCAACTCGATGGGACCCAGCAGGTTCGGGCATAATTTCTAATCATTTGAAGTGGGCCCAGGCTGGATCAAGTCTGACTTTTAAGACGTGTTTTATGCTCCAGTTTAATAATTCATTTTCACCTGTTAAACAAAAGAAGTAGGACAGGGAAGATAAGACACATCATTTTTCAGCTTTCTCTCCCTGAGTGACTATGTGACAGAAACAGTCCTGTCAGTCGTGTCAAACTGTTTGACCTCAGTCATGGCTGTCAAGTCTCTTTTTGTTTTTGCCATGTTCGAACAGTATTCTGGGTAATATGATCTTCCACTTTGTTCGTAGTGGGAGTCCCATCCCCACTCGGCATGAAGGGGAAGTTTGGAGTGATTTTTACCACTTGGACTCACCCTTGAATTTAATGGGACACACTGCACTTTGACCTGAACACGCAAAAGCCAGTGTTAGGGGTAAAAGAAAGTGTTGGTAAAATCAAAAAGAGACTTGACAGCTACGACTGAGGTCAAATAGCCTGACACGACTGACACGAATGTTTCTGTCACATAATCGCTCAGGGAGACAAAGGTGAAACAAAGGTGTATTTTCTTCCCTGAACCAGAGTCCTGCACGGTTCTGATTTTGACAAACCGCAACCGCCCGTACCCATCATGTTCAAACCCGTATCCGGCCCGTTTTCCGACGAAAAAAAATTACAAATCCGCACCCGAACCGACCCGCTATAAATGAACCCGATATCCGACCCGAACCTCGAAGAAAATGTCAGCTTAAATACAAAATGTATTGCCACGAATATACTGAACAGTGACATAGCCAAGGCAGAGCCAAATAAAAATGTTGTTAAACAGGAGCAGACAAATAATAAATTAAAAAACTATTTTTATACGTGAGCTCACGCGCACACGCGCACACGCACACACGCACACACACGCTTGAAAAACGCATCAAGAAGGAAGCCGACAGGAGGCAGCTATACAAGTCCAAACTAAAGAACAGTTTTTAGCCTATGAACCGCAAATTAGACCCGCGATCATACACGTCCGACCTGAACCGAACCCGTATCCGACACAGCACAACATTTTTCACCCGTTTCGTGAAAATCTGCGGTTCACCCACGGGTCACCCATGGTTACCCGAACCCGTGCAGGACTCTGCCCTGAACCACTTGTTCTGTTTAACAGGTGAAAGTTAATTGTTAAAGTAGAGCATGAAACGGGCCTTAAAAGTCAGACCCGAACCAGCCCAGGCCCGATTCAAATGATTAAAAATTCTGTCTGAACCAATCGGGTCCTGTCCGGTTGGGTCAGATATTCCCAGCTCTAAGTTAAACCCAACATAAGAAGCAGCATTACATCTGGTGACTGCATTTTCACACACTGTAACATCTGCAACTGGAACTGTACATCAAAGAAAGCCACGCTTGACGTTATAGCGCGTGATGTGTTTTTTGTTTTTTATTATTATCTTTTTTTTCCACTTTAGTGTATCAATTTCGTAGGATACAATTTATGACTTCTCATTTCATTTTCGAGGGGTGACTTGCTTTTGAAGTCGACTCCAAATGAAGTGAAGTGGAAATTCTTAGTGGAAGTGGTAGTAATGGGATGCAGCCTTACACTAACCACAAACCCTAAACACTAGTGTTGTTTTGGTGGCCTGTTTTAATTTTATTTTTAGTCTAATCTTTGTATCAAGCTGCCATTTTACTTTTTTTTAATTAGTTTTAGTCACATACATATCTTTTTAGTCTAGTCAAGTTTTAGTCAACAACATATCTGAGCATTTTAGTCTTACTTTAGTCAGTTATCCTTGAGTATTTCCTGTAGTTTTAGTTAATGAAAATTTATGTAATTTTAGTCCAATTTCAATCAATGGAAATTCTATTTTGTTAATATTTTGTAATGCAATTCTATTTAATCTAGTCAATATAGTACAAGTCCCAAGCCCTAATATGGGAAACAGGATTGGGTGTTCCATGTGATGTTGTCTAATGGTGAGTATTAAGAACCTAGTCTCTGGTGTGTTGTGGTTGTCTTGTTTTTGTGAGTCTTCCTGTTTTTTTCTGTCATTGTTACTGTTTTGGGCTTTTATTTTGTCATGTGGGTTTATGTTCACCGTCACTGGTGCCTCATCACCCCATTAATTTATCCTCACATGTTCCACCTGTTCCCTTTAGTTTTTAAACCATTTGTTTGTCTGTTTGTTGCGAGTTTGATCTACCCTGACTGTTACTTATGAGTATTCATTATCTTGTCCTGGAGTCTTGTTGTTGTTTTTTTCTACATGTTTTGACTTTCTGGTTATTGTCTAGTCATTATATCCTGTATGCATATCCTCTGTTGTCTGACCTTTTGCCTGATCTTGACCTTGACCCATCTCCAGCTGGAGAGACAGGCCCATGGGCAGAATCACCTGGCTGGAGGATTTTACCCTAATAAACATATTTTTGGGTGATGGGGGAAACTGAAGCACCCAGAGGAAACATATCCAGACACAGGGAGAGAAACATGCAAACTCCACACAGAAAGGCCCACACGTCCGGGAATTGAACCCGGGCCTTCTTCCTGTGAGACAACAGCACTAAAAACTCAGCCACCATGCCGCCATTTTAAAAATGTATTATTATTATTTTTTTTACGGTAAGGTAAGGTACTATACTTACTAGAATAACTTACTATAAACTAGATTAGAGAATGAAGAGGCCACAGCGTTTATGTTCTGTATCGCAGAAATATTAATTATGGTCAAATACAGCATCTAATGTGCAGAAGAGTTAGGAGACAAAGAATCCAGCGGCCGGTGATACTACGGCGCATGTTAATATCATAGCATTAGCCCCCCCAAAAAAACGCATCATTGGTCAGTTTTTTCCAACACACAGCTGACATAGCTACATAGAGGGTTTTAAAGACAGTGGTACTGTAAGATGTGGAAATAGGCATGGTCTGGGCTGTACCTACTCTAGTTCCTAGAGAACTAAAAAAGACCCTGCCTGCGAGTAAAAACCAAAAAATGTTCAAGGAACTACAAAGGTTATAGGAACTACAAAAGGTTTGTACAGTGGGGAAGCGCCTATAGAGAAAAGGAATTCCTCTTAGTTTAAACTATTATTTCTTTTATTCAGAGGTTTTCCTTTTGTTTGACTTGAAATAAAAGTCTAAAATTTATTTGACGAAATGGGACTACTTTTATTTATGCTAAAAGAGAGTGAATATGTTGTCTAATTTCTTGCATTTGAAGTTGAAACTTAAACAGTTAGTTACTTTTTAAAAATGTGAACTTGCGGGACTTTGGCTCAGACCTTCTGCTTGAGCAAAATGTAATAACCGGACCCTGGGGACTTATAATTGAATACCCCTGGTTTAGATCATTATGCATTTATTTCCCTGACAGAGGAAGTGGATCTGATGTGAAGTTTAACATCTTTACACTTTTTGTGTTTTGATCTGTTCTCTCCAGTTCTGAGTTGATGTCAGTACTCAGCTCAACATGAAGTATTTATTTAATTTACTTTATTTATTTATCTATTGCAGGTACAACACGGGCAATGAAAACTAATCACTGAATTTTAAATAAATGAGTTGGGAATTTTTTTTTAACCCATAATGATGCCTCATTAAGCAAAGATATTCCACTAAAGATCATAATGGCTCCACTGTTGTTGAATGTTTGAACCGAGAAACAGTTTCACAGCTCATTGAGATCAGAGTTAACAACCAGATGTTCTGACAATTAAGAAAATCTGCTTTTTGTACTATTGTCAGTTAAATAATGGCTTGAAGAAATGGCTGTCAACTTTTTTTAATTAAACAAAATGCCCCAACTTTTTAAAAAGTGTATATAGAACTGCCTCAGATTTAGAATGTGCTAATTCTAACATTTAAGTTTAAATTAATTGAAAATATAAGGCAGTCAGAGACAGCAGACCTCCGCCAAGGCTTGATATGGCATCATATGATGTCAAAATGTGACATGATGGAGCCATAGGTGTTGATCCATCTGATGTCTGAAGGTGACATGATGTGAATGATTCTATCTTGTCTGAATCCTGAGATGCGTTTTAGCTGTTGACCTTTAATGTGACCCTGACCTTTGACCTTCACTGCTCAAAATCTAATGGCTTCTTCATTGACCCATTATCTACCATTCCTGAAAGTTTCATCAAAATCTGTTCAGAACTTTTTGTATAATCCTGCTGACAGTCAGACAGAAACAAACTAAAATAATCAGATGTTTATAATATCATTAGCCTAATAGCATAGTTGGCTACACCATCACAATTTGGCCAAAAAATATGACTTGGATAATAATGCTGTGAGGCTAACATATCTGATAAAGTGTTAATACTAGACATTTAAACTGTAGACCAGTGTAATCAGTGTTGGTGTCCCACAGGGCTATGGATTGTCACCACTGCTGTTTATTCTGTATTTAAGTTATTCACAAATTCACTTTTATTCTGGAGGGCTACTTGTTGTCAACATTGCTTTTGTTTTCTTTATTTTAGTGTTTAAATTATTTGTAAATTCACCTTCATTATGAAAGTATTTTATTTGTAGACCAGTGTAATCGGTACTGGTGTCCCACAGGGCTGCATGTTGTAACCACTGTTATTTTGTTGTATTTAAATAGTTTGCAAATTCAACTTTATTGTGGTGGTATTTGACTTGTAGCCCCGTCTTATTACTAATAAATGTTGTTCTTCACGTGCTGTGCGTTCTACTCACAATCGGCTTCTCCGTCTGAGCCGGAAAAGCACTGGCTGAAGAGACAGTGCATGGTGTGGCAGAAGTTATCCAGAAGGGCTTTTGGAGAAACCAACGTCCAGCTGGACTCTGGAACGTTTCCCGGCTCCTCTGTTAAACGATCCCAAATGTCCTGCACGGCGTCTGGAAGCTCCTCTTGGAACACCTGGACCAAAGTCAGAACAGTGAAGACCACATTTATTCACAGTTTTACAACCTGTTTTGTCACTGATGCCATTTTCAACAGCAGTGGCTAAAGGACCACACACTAAAAGGAAACTAACTAAACTAATGACTCCTCAGTCATTGTCTTTGACAATACTCATCAACATTGAAGTCGTTTGCTTGATTAGTTCCTATATTTTGTATTTATTGACTTGTTTTTAGCTCAGTTTTTTAAAGAATTGTTTTACCTTTTTAGATATGGTATTTATATATAAGGTTTGTCAAAATTACTTTTGAGTTAAGTGTATTAAAGCTTAAAAAATGTATATGCAAACTTTAAAAAATGTACCTTCATTTGGAGTTTATAAATGATTTTATCTCTTTAGGGTATAGATTTTTGTGTTTTTTGAATACTTACAATGCAAAAAGCTATTGAGAAAAGAACAATGGCTTCATTATCCATGAACATATTTGACTGAAAAACATTTTGAACATTTAATTTCAGAATGATTCTAAAATTACAAAAAAAATATTCATGTTAGTTATAAATTCTGAAAAGTTGATGAACATAAGGTTGAATGGACGACTACAAATGAAATGTGCAGTTAGTTATTAAATTCTAAGTCCTTTGAAATGTATGGTACAATATGATTGGGCAGAGGCTTGTGTTATTTTTTAAAGTTCTTTTTTTAAGCTTCATTTATCAATGACATAGTCCCATAGTGTGATGTCTTGTCTCGTGATTTCCTGTTTTATTGTTAAACCTAATTCTCTCATTTCAGATCACTTGCCGCTTCCCCTTGTGTGTCTTGTCAGGTCATCTGAACCCGCTTTATCCTCACGGGGGTCACTGGGGGTCTAATCCAGTTACAGGTGGGGTACACCCTGTATGAGTCTCCAGTTCATCTTAGGGCTGAACATATATAGACAAACAATGGACCTTTTTCACAACTTCCACATTTTGCACCGAACATACATCAGAGGAGCGTACCCCTACTTGCGCACAGGCAAAACTTAAATGACAAAGTTGACAGCAATGACCAAAAGTTATTGTAACATACCAGGATGTTCTTGTAATGCCCAGAACCAGTCATATATTTCGTTCCACTCCTTCCCTGTTAACAGCGAAGCCAGACGAAAACGGCTCCAGGCTATTCAGCGTTATGAAGGGTCGAGTTTTAGAATTAAAAAAAGGAGCAGTTACGTCTGCAGCAGACACTTCACATCAGAACACTACATCCTGAGGAAGACTGTTTGCTGGTTGAAACCAGAGTCTGTCCCTAGCATTTTTCTTGGAATGATTATATTCCTACAGGAAGAAGGAGCCAGTATATGAACGGTGTCAAAAACAGCAGCTGTTAACGTCAGTATGAGATGATATAAAACAAATGTCCATGGTTTTGAATGTTATGGTGAACACAAATAAGTAATGTTGGACTTGAACTGTACTTAGGATCTTTAGCCTATAGATGCCAGTACATCAGTGTCAGCAGTAAACAACAGTAGCATTGGAAGGAAAGAGTTGAAATAGGCATAGAACTGCAGCCAGTGAACGGCAGTAAGTCACAGTAAATGTATGAACACTGATCCTCTTTTTTTCTTTGCGCTCTAACCACTCGTCTACTACATTAGATATTATGACAAACACCAACATAAACACACACTGCCAGAGAAAAATGTGAACAGATTATGATAGCATTCGACTAACATTAATATTATGCTAACGAGACGTTGACTTGAACCATAGACAGAACAAATATAAAATAGTGAAATAGTCCATGTCCTCTATACTATCCATACATAACCATATAACCCCAGTCCTAGGTATAAGTGGATATACTAATGATTTGTGGACGTACAGTAGTTATCAGTTCAGTAGCATTAGCCCTAGGGCTCTCTCTCCTTACATTTATATTTTTTCCTCACTGAAAATAATCGTAGCCTCTATCAAGTTACTTTTTCGTTAGTGAATTTTCCTCCACGTTTCTTCCAAAATATCTGCAAATGTTAAAAGTGGAAAATCTTCAGTCTTCAGGAACTTGAAAAGACTCTTTCAATATTACCGGCTTTCTACTGTCTTGACGTTTAACAGGAAGTTCGCTAACGCTCCTGTGACGTATTTCCGCTTTTTGTGAAAATGGTCCATCACTCTCACATTCACACCTATGGACAATTATTAGATTAACCTATCAGTGCACGTGTTTGGATGGTGAGAGGAAACCAGAGTACCTGGAGAAAACCCACACAGACACGGGCAGAACATGTAAACTGGTCTGGTGTGGGGCACGAGTGTTAACCACTGCACCACCTTGTGTGTTTCCAGTCATTTTTGCCCTGGTTGTTCCACCTGTTACCCATTACCTGTTGTATAAAGAGTCTGCTTCTCTTGTCTTGTGCCAGAGTGTCTTTGTCCAGTCGTGCATCTCCAGCCTTGTTCACAGTTCCTCAAGTATTTTCACAGCCTTGTTGTTACGTTTTGGTTCCTTGTTTGATATGGTTATGGAGTGATTTTGAGTTTGTAACTTTTTGACTCCCTTAGTTAATTATATTTTAGAGCGGTTTGATTTCTTCCTCCTGGTGAGTAATTTTGTGTTTGACTTGTACTTTATCCTATTGATATAGTTACATTTTATACTGTAGTTTTCCTCCTTGATGGATACAAGGATAAATTAGACCGACTTTCAGCTGAATTGACTCACTACTTCCGGTTTCACGCCATATTGAATTTTTGCATCAAGGTCACAGCAGAGATTTGTCGTTTTCAACATGTCTCGGAAACTGAAAATGATATATTGTTGATTTAACATGGTAATGTGTGATAATAATGTATTTGTGATTAGACAAGATCACAGATTTTGTATGATTTGGAAAGTTACCACACTCATTTTTCAGGGTTTTCTTTTTTACTTTTGAATGATCATTTAGGATGAAACTGCTTAAAAATATTTCTTTTGTCATATTTTTAAATTCAGGTGTGTTTTGATTTCGCATGATGCATTTAGTTTCCTCTGGACACCCAAATGAACAAAAATGTCCACACACAAAAAACTACCATAAAATCATCATACATGTTTTTTTTCTTTATTATTTGTTTAAATATCTTAACCAACTTGCCACATGTTCAAAACTACCAAACATTGAATCTTTTTCAGGATTTTAACCCATTACACACCAGTTTATTAATTTGAAGTCTGAGAGATTACATTGTTTTTTTCACAAAATAAGTAGTAGGTGGATGGTTAATAGAGCCTTGGATAAGGTCACAGATTAGCACACACTAACCCTAACCCCTAACTCTGATCCCTAAACCTAGAAGCCGACTCATGTGACGATGGAATCAGTCGAGTGCGTGAGGAAATGGAAGAATCTGTGAGAAAGTTTGTTCGACAACGAAAAGGCCTGATGTGGAAAATGAGCGAGGATCCAGGTGGGAAATTCTACACATTTCATGAGAGTGCCCCCTGCGTTGTGGTGGTGAACAGTGCACGGCATGTATTCCCACATGGCAAAAGTTGGCATAAATTACACATATCTGTGACAAGTGAACTGTGACATTTTTCCGCAAGAGCATGTAGAGCCCTTAACCCTAAACCTGACCCCTAAACCTGACCCTTATTTTGACACACAGAGACAGACAGCTAGACAGTCGGACAGACTGTTGTCTTGGTTCCAGTGGAACAAAAGCTACAAAGATGAAACGAATCAACTAAAGAAAAATCAAAGCCAAAAAAAAAAAGCTGCACTAAAAGGTTGATTTATCCATGTCGTAGGTTGGTAAAAGGTAAATCACAGAAGAAGAGCTTCAAAGAGAGTTCCCTTTTCCACTTGTATCTGTTAACGTTCCTACAGTCTATGAAGAAGGACACTTCCCTTGAACTGTTTAGTGACTTATGGAAGATTCCTGTCAGTGAACTCTGGAAATCCTTCATACACATTCACATTGTTACTGGGCAACAACATGTGGAGCACCCAGGAGTTTTATCCCCTGTAGGCTCAAAAGCCTAAATTAAGTACCTGTGTGGAATCTGTAGTTTCAGGTGAAGGTTCATAAATAGATCATGTCCTGCAGATCAAATGTCAAATGTCCACTCCTTCAACCACAGAAAAACAAAACATAAGTTGACCTGCACCTGACCTCCAGAGGTGGAAGTCACTAAGTAAAAGTACTTTCTTTAATGTAGTTAAGTACAGTTTTTAGGTATCTGTACTTTACTGGAGTATTTATTTTTCTAGAAACTTTTTACTTTTACGCCCTACATTTTTGTATAATTATCTGTACTTTATACTCCTTACATTTATATAAATATCTGTACTTTATACTCCTTACATTTATATAAATATCTGTACTTTATTCTCCTACATTTACATAAATATTTACAAGGAACAAATGATTACATTTAGGTGGTGATCCAGAAGAGATTCTGGATCACTTTGAAATTTTACATTACAGTAAATGGAGAATAAATTTCCGCCCAACTCCCTTTTGGAGTTATCTTGCTAACTAACAGACAGACAGACAGACAGACAAACAACCTCTGGCAAAAACATAACCTCCTTGGGCGACTTCTCTTCATTCGAAGGGGGGAGGTCTGCCTTGGTGCTTTTCTAGTCTATTTCTGTGATTGTTTGTTTTCTCCAATCAACTCGGTAAAGCCCTATGAGACGACCTTGTTGTTATGATTTGAAGCTCTATAAATAAAACTAAAGTGAACTGAATGTTGAGAACATGTCACTTGGTTTCTCAATAAATGGACCTTCAGCAGACTGTCAGTCCCTGGTCTTTTTTGGGGTACAACACAATGCTGAGCCAAACACGTCTGAGGATGTTCTAAGGGAAGCTGTGTGGGTTTGCTGTAGTTCAGGTACTTGCAGGTACTTGGTACCCTGCCTTACCTCATCAGGATGTGACTGGACAAAAACACCCTCAGCGTCCTGGAAGCGTCGCTCCAACTCTGCAGTGTACGGACGAGAAGGATGACGCTCTGGCATCACCCGCAGGATCTGCAAGTTAAACAAGCTAACATCAGCTGGGGAGTAACGCATTAAAGACAGACAGACAGACAGACAGGCAGGCAGGCAGGCAGACAAACTGACAGACAGAAAAACAGAGATAGACAGACCGATAGAGACAGAGAAACAGACGTACAGAGACAGATACAGACAGAAAAACAGACAGACAGATAAATTGATAAACTGAACGACTGACTGACAGACAGATACACAGACAGACAGACAGACAGATAGATAAACAGACAGACAGATGAATTGATAAACAGACTTACTGACTGAAAGAAACAGATAAACTGACAAACTAATAAACAGACAGACAGACAGACAGACAGACAGACAGACAGTACTACTTATTGTAAAGTAGATTGAACTGAATGTATTGAATGCTGAATCTGATCATCATGTTGAATGACTGTTTTCAGGGTTAGAGGTCAATCCCAGCTGAAAGTGCAGTTGGACACCATGTGAACAAGCATGTCATCCATCTGTCAGTGGTGAAATCCATCATATACAGACAAATGCAAACATATGGATTCCAAAGGCTCTGAGCAGTAACGTTGTGAGGACATTAAAGAGCTCAGATGTCTTCTAATGGATGGCGTTCTTCTACTGAACAGACATTTACTTCAGTGGTTAAAGCCACATACTACTACTACTACTACTACTACTACTACTACTACTACTACTACTACTACTACTAATAATAATAATAATAATAATAATACCACTACTACTACTACTACTACTACTACTACTACTACTACTACTACTGCTACTACTACTACAAATAATAATAATAATAATAAGAAGAAGAAGAAGAAGAAGAAGAAGAAGAAGAAGAAAAATAATAATACCTAACATATAAAAACATAACATATAAAAACATAACATAATAAAAGGTAGAAATTAGTAGAAATTGAAAACCTTCATACTTCAATATATCCATAATATTTAGAGGTTGAAATAGTTCTGTTTTAGTGGAAAAAATGTTTGTTTTTTGACCTGATTTGTCCTGAATCAGGTGTGATAATGCTCTTGGATAAGGACATGAACTGATTAGATTTTGGAGGTCAAAACTTTCAAGATGGCCGACTTTTGTCTGGCTCATAACTTTTGACCAGGTTTGCCACCAAATCCAGTATGTTCATGCTGTAGGTCCGGCACATAAAGTCATCTTTTATATTTTGTATTTAATATATACGTTTATGAATGGGTGGACAGGAGTGGTGGAAATAATGGGTGACTGGAAGCATTGCGTTTCGGGGCTATACCTTTAGTAGTTGGAGATGATTGCAAAGGCCTAGTTAACTATGGATTCACTAGTTAAATATATGAAAATACATGGTTTACACTGAAAACAGAACACAAAATAAAGACAATATTGCAATCGATTGTGATCAATCACTTAAGAAAACTTAAATCTGGAGAAAAACTGACATAAAATACAAGTTTAAAACAACTTCTTACCTTTTTTAACACTCCCTGGTAAACCTGGAACCACAACCTCTGCAGAACCAGCTCATCCAGGTCTTCTATGGTTGACCTCTGTGGTGGTGGGGGGGTTAAGTTACTTCAATGAAGTTTGACCTTTGACCTCCAAAAACATACATGACATTCACCCAATACGTCTGCGTTAAAGAAAACAGCTGCGAGTTCAGAAACCATGCAAATTCACAAACTCCAACACTGTCTAAAAGAAAAAATACTAAATAAATAAATATTTATAAAATCCTGTAGGGGTCAGGGCTTATAGAAACAGCCAGTACAACAGAGGTGTGTATATATCTATATACATATATATATATATATATATATATATTAATCTATAGGCCCCGCCCCCTACAGGTTTAAACACTTCTGTTGTATTGACTGGTTCTGCAGATATTTTACTTGGTTTCCATTGTGTGTCTATTTCCGCAACATTTGATGATTATTATTCAAAGTGTTTTGGTATGTTCTGGTGCACTTTTTTTCTCCTAAGAAGGTTATGGTTTTATGGATGGACTTTGATAAAAATTTACAGGGTAGGTTGGTAATAGGGAAATCTGGAAATGATTACATGACATTATTTTACATTTATTTTATTTTGGGTATTTTTTTGCCCCTCCTTTATTAATCAATACATTTCATGTTATAATCAACTTCATTAATGATCTGGACCAATTTACTAAAATATCTGGGCTGAAACCTAGTTATGAAAACTGTCATATTAGGTTTTCTTAAACATACAAATTTTACACTTCCATGTCAAATGCCAGTGGACAGATGAATCCACCTACCAAAGAATGTCAAAGACATATCTACTGTGAACTTCAACACTAGTAAATACATATGTCACAGTTTTATTTTGTTTTGTGCCCTTCCTTTATGAATTAATTTATTTTTTGCCCTTTTCTTTATTAATACATTATATTTAGTATTTTTTGCTCCTTCTTTATTAACTAATTTTATTTAGTGTTTTTTGTCCCTCATTAATTAATTTATAATTTTTTTTATTTTTTTGCCCTTCCTTTATTAATTAATTAATCTTATTTTGTGTTTTTGTTCCTCCTTCAGAAGGTGTTGGAGTTAAATCTGTGTGTTTTTGGTTCAGTTGTTTTCTCTCCCGCAGACGCACTGGGTCGGTGGCTGTTTTTTTGAATGGGAGTTCGTTACCGTTCTGTTGATGCTGGACAGTTTGAAGACCTCCTCATAATGAACCCTGATGGTGTAGTTTATGGGGAAGTTGTGTTTCTGTAAAACACACAAATCAAATAATAAGTCAACCAATAATATCCGAAAAACATGAGCATATTTAAACCTTATATACACGATATTTTAGCCTGAAATGACACTGTTAGAGTAAAAAATGAAATGGAAAAACAACTGAAAATGTTTGTATATTTGCTACAGTACATTGTATTGCTACAGTATGTTTGTATATTTGCTATGTTTTTTATTCTAAATGATCTATTTTAGATAAAATAATTTGGAAGTAGCACTATGCTAACACTAGCAGTAGGCTAATAATAGCAGCAGGCCAATACTAGTAGTTGGCTAATTGTAGTATTAGGCTAATGCTAGCACCAGGCCAAAGCTAGCACTAGACTAATGCTAGCAGTAGGCTAATGTGTCACCCAGTTTAGATAAACACATTATTTAGATTAGAAGTGAATTTAATTTAAATTGGAAGTTATTTAAAAGTGGAATAAACCAATGACCTCATTCTGAATTCAGTTTAATTCAGAATAATAATTTTCAGCTGGAATTAGGTGTTTGTTCATCTTAAAGCGGAATTAACCTTTAGTCTGAATTAAACAGGAATAAAAAACTCATGAAAACAAACCCACTGATGTTTGAACTGATTTAAAAAAGGTTGCAAAAGGTTGATTTTATTTTCCCTTTCAAGTAATTTGTTTGTGTTAATAGAAGTTTTTGTCGTTTGTGAACCAGTGTAAAGCTGGACTGGAACGTTAACCTTTTCATGCATGTGAACACACCATAACCATGTGAAGCCTGAAACATTCCATCACTCACATTGGTCCTTCTGAATAAACAAAATATGGTTTTCAAATATCAATTTCCATGTACAACTTTAAATTTTGTATCATATTTGATACACTGGGTCTCATTACTGAAATATTATTTTTGAACAAACTAAAACAAAGCACAAACATGTCTAACACACTGGTAATTCCTCTTCATCATTACCAAACTGCTTCCTGCCTCCTCATTAATGACAGTCTTATAGTGTCACTTAAAGGCCTCAGGTGAATGAATCCCTCCCCCTGGTGGATTATTGGTGGATTGCATGTATCTAATTGTATACATCAGGTTTTTGAGAAACAAAAATATCACAGTGCTCATGTAGAGGGCTTCAATCTCATGTGTCAAATACAATTCATTTGGCATCAAAGGGTTAATGTTCATTTCCAAAGGGTTCTAAAGGCACTGTGGTGGGGTGGGAGGGGATTGACCAAACCCTCCCCCCAACACACACACACACACACACACACACTTCCACTGGGATCCAGGTGATGAAGCCTGTGTCTCACCATGAAGCGTCTCCTGTGTCCCAGGCTGTCGTTGAGGGTCTTCAGTGGAGAACACAGACTGGACGGAGTGGGAGCCATGAGGACTGGGACCAGTAGGAACAGGCCTGAAACAGACAAACAGACACTGGTTAAACACAGACACGTCCATCTGTCCAAGCATCCATCTATCCAACTGTCCACCATCTATCTGTCCAACTGTCCACCCATCCAGCTGTCCAACTTTCCATGCATCCGTCCATCCATCTATCTAACTGTCCATCCATCCATCCATCTGTCCACCCATTCATCTGTCCAACTATCCATTAAACCATCTGTCCATCCGTCTGTCTAACTGTCCATCTATCCATCCGTCCATCCATCCATCTGTCCACCCATTCATCTGTCCAACTATCCATTAAACCATCTGTCCATCCGTCTGTCTAACTGTCCATCCATCCATTCATCTGTCCATCCGTCCATCTGTCCATCCATCCGTCTGTCCATCCATCCATCCAGCCATCCATCCATCCCATACTCTGTCAGTTTAAACTGTCCATAACATATTCCTGAAGCTTCACAACACAAATAAAAGCATTGACCAGTGATCTACATCATTGGTCACTAACCCTGTCCTTAAGGGTTTAGGGTCAGATTGAAATATTCTGCATGTTGTAGATGTTTCCTTCTTCTAAAACACCTGATTCCAATGATCAGCCTGTCATCAAGCTCATATATATTTATTTAATTACCTTAATTCAACCAAAAATAATATTTTCAATGTAACAAGAGAAAATCATCTTGGTAAACTTGTCAGATTTTCCAGATCTATTGTCTATAACTCAGTTCTTATATCCTACTGAAAAAGTTCCTCTGTTGGTGATTCTGTCTTACTTTAAATGTAATAGAACTGAATGCTGTTTTTAACATCTATTTGAATACTGAGCAACAAAACTGGCTCAAACTCTTGACACCATCACTCAGCACACCTTAACAGTCTCCAAATCCCTAATCCCGAAAGGCCTTCACTCCAATCCCCACCCGAAAATATATGAAACAGATGAAAAGGATCAGTTTAGGTCAAGTACAAAACACAGAAAAGGTCAGAAAAAAAGATAAAACACTGACTCCCAGTGTAGATATTAATATTTAAACTTAATAACAATGTTTTCCTAAAGATAAAGAGTTTTGATTGAAAATCTGTAAATCTGGAAGTCTTTAATTTCCTTCACAACGACTTCCATACGAAGGTTCATCTCTGTTCCAGAGGTGGAAGTAACTAAGTAGAAGTACTTCCTTTAATATACTTAAGTACAGTTTTTAGGTATGTGTACTATACTGGAGTATTTATTTGTCTGGCAACTTTTTAATTTTACTCCCTACGTTTTCAATTAAATATCTGTACTTTATACTCCTTACATTTATATAAATACAATGGTACCTCAATTTACTAAATTAATTTGTTCCAGACGTGGTTTCATAACATATAACATTTTACATATAAAAGTTCTGATTTGTTCCAAGGCCCCCAATACTACCCCCAGTGCTGCGCACTGAGTACAACACGACCAGTACTCTGCGCTGCCACCGTGCCACATGGCAAGGCACAAGCTGTTATGCAACCAGTTCAGTGTGCAAACATTATGAACATGTACCTGTTAACTTTACAGCAAAAGCCCTGGCTTTAGTGATAATAAGGAGAAGGAGACAAGCACCACTGGGCAGCGAACAGAAATCTGTGCCCTCGTATGTGCTGTGGTAGCACATACTAGCACATTAATGACTTTAGTTTTTTTTAAAGTCTTGTCAACGTGTCGTGATGACATCATCTCATTGTCAGCTGAGGAACAACACAGACACACAGCTAAAAAAACAAACAAAAAAAACACACGGACACACATCTGTCCAGCAATGAGCAACTTGTATTAAAGTTCACTGCAATGTAACAATGTCCACTGACACGACACAAACATCAACATTTTAATCCCAACAAAACAAACGCTAACGTTAGCAAAGAGTTTTCTGTTAAATTTAACTGAACATCAGCAGGTGAACATATGCCCACATTTGGTCTGGACCCACGGCTCTAAAACTGGACTGTCCACACGTCTGTCACGGGTCCTCACTTTTTATATTAAGTGCAAAAAGTTAAAGTCAGTGACCACACTGTCCACATCATGTTTGGAATAAAGGAGCGCGTTGTCTGCGCTGATGTTCACTCAGGTTAGCTAATGGATGCTGCTTGTATCACGCAGATTAGCTAACGAATGCCTCTTCAGATGGCAGTGCCATTTTTTTTTTCCATTTAACATGAAGTCAAAGAGAGTGACAGACACACATGCGATGTGTGTCTGTCAAAACCAGTGGAGGAGACACACCACTTTGAAACACAGCATGTGTTGGTTTGGTGTTGGATTTTTATATTAAAACCTCCTCCCGAGAGTTTTACTGTCTGACACTTTGAGTTATTAATTATTTCATTTTATTTTATTTTGACCTGAGGAAGAGTTTATATCGATGTGAAATTTTCAGTTATTTTTGGTTTAATTCTTAAAATTCTTATATTTAAACGGCAACCTCCCTAAGTTCTTTTGTACCGCAAAATAGTGTATATTTTAGTTAAATTTATTTAATTTAAAATATAGAAAAAAACAGTGAGTAACTCGTGTGTATTACACATGGAAGCCCAGGCTATCCTTGTGTGTATTTACACTTATGCGGCTACAAAGACCCATGAAACATGACTTCTACTGTCGGGGACAGCCCAAAATCCCCACCTCATCAACAAAAACGCAAATTAAAAATGGGGAAATAATAATTACCTTATTTTTAAAATCAAGTTAGTGACAAAAGTTATGTTCATGTTGTTTTAAAATTATGCATATATTTGTTATGTAATGATTTTATGGCTATTTATTTCTCTGGGACGCAATATGTACAGATTTGGTGGAATGACCCAAATAAAAGAACATACAGACCATACACAACCTCGCTGAAAAAAATGTTTCATAACGAGTGGATGGTGGTCCACAGAAAAACTGGTTATGGAGGGGATTCTTTTCCCCAAACTTTCATAAACATAACCTTAATAACATGCTATACAATAAAAAATATGGTGCTACCTAATTTTTTTGGTGCTACTAAATGAAAAGCTAGGTGGCACCAGTGCTACCTGTGAAAAAGTTAGTCTGGAGCCTGGATGGGTGAAGGTGGGGTACAGCCTGTATGAGTCTGCAGGTCATCTTAAGGCTGAACATATATAGACAAACAATCACTCTCATATTCACACCTATGGGTCATTTACCTATTACCTATCACTTAACCTATCAGGACATGTGTTTGGATGGTGGGAGGCATGAATGCTAACCACTTTACCACATTACCCCCACCCCTTTTTTTGTGTTTCCACAGTCAGTTTTGCCCTGATTGTGTCCACCTGTTCCCCATTACGTCTGCGTTTCTCTCGTCTTGTGCCAGAGTGTCTTCGTCCAGTCGTGCATCTCCAGACTTGTTCACAGTTTCACATGGAACGAAAACTACTGATGATTAATATTATCTGTTACTACCTGTTTAGTGTCCCACCTGTAACACACATGGAGAAATGATAAGTTCAGGCAGAATATCATTAAAATTGCACTTATTTTTCATAACAAATGACCGATTTTCAGGTTATTTATCTTTTTTGTTGGAGTAGTTTATAAAAATAAATGTTTTCATAATTTAATGGGAATTTTTGCACTAAAACAAAGAGAGTTGTCATTATTATGCTATTATTTTAAAGTCTTATTTTAAGTGTGATGAGACATTTGGAATAGAAAGAAGAGTAGCAGATTTTTCCAGTGTAAAGTATGGTATCTACATATCCAGTCCTTTAGGGTTTATTTGAATAATTCCCTATAACAATCCATCTTCAGAAAGACATTTCCTTGCACCGTCTCCATATTTTCCTTTGCTTTTTCTAAGAAACATTGGCACCTGTAGGTTATTATTCACAGAAAATTGTCTGTCAAACTTTCACTGTTGCATGTGTTAAAGCTGTGAGCAGAACGGACAATAGAAAACACCTGCTGCTGCGCATCATTAACGTGTGACATTTACAGCTGCTGGACATCTGATTTATCAAAGAAAAGTAGCAACAAATAGACTTTTGTGAAACATGAAAACATCATTGGTCACAGACATTGGGGTCGTGGTCCCTATAAAAGTGAGGAGTTCACAAAGACACAGCCAGGACCTTTAACGTACACGGCGACATTTTCAACATATGGAGCATTTCCACAGCCTGTTTTCACTAAACTAAACTAAACTAAACTAAACACTAACCCAAACTAGACTAAAGAAACTAAGTACCAGAGCTGGGAAGTAACTAAGTAAAAGTACTTCATTACTGTACATAAGTAGTTTTTTTTAGGTTTCTGTACGTTTATTTTATGGGAAACTTTGAATTTTCCTTCCTCCATTTGTTCCTAAATATCAGTACTTTATACTCTTTACATTTATATAAATATATGTACTTTATACTCTTTACATTTATATAAATATCTGTACTTTATACTCTTTACATTTATATAAATATCTGTACTTTATACTCTTTACATTTATATAAATATCTGCACTTTATACTCTTTACATTTATATAAATATTTGTACTTTATACTCTTTACATTTATATAAATATTTGTACTTTATACTCTTTACATTTATATAAATATTTGTACTTTATACTCTTTACATTTATATAAATATATGTACTTTATACTCTTTACATTTATATAAATATTTGTACTTTATACTCTTTACATTTATATAAATATTTGTACTTTATACTCTTTACATTTATATAAATATTTGTACTTTATACTCTTTACATTTATATAAATATTTGTACTTTATACTCTTTACATTTATATAAATATCTGTACTTTATACTCTTTACATTTATATAAATATCTGTACTTTATACTCTTTACATTTATATAAATATCTGTACATTATGTGAATGGAGCTTAAACCAGGTGAACTGTAGCGTGTGAATCCTCAGAACACTTGGACTTCTGAACTGTGTCTATTCAAACTGTTGCTGCCTGAACAGTTTTTGTAAGAAATCATACTCCACCTTTAACTGAGTTTCCTTCACGGTGCCTGAAAGATGTAAAAAATCTAAATCTAACCAAGTGCATTGGTTTCATTTCTATAGTTTAAAAATGTGATCCCATTCAAATCAGACTGAATCACGTACAGAGGAACTGTTCAGTCACATAGAAGAACTGATTTATAGAAAATAGATCTGCAAATAATCTGACTGAACTAATATGATTGAATGAATTGATTTGTTTATTTCGAGCATTCATGCAATTCATACATACTTACATAATAAAAATAGATAATCATTTCATTTAATCTGATTGAACTAATCTTACCAAGATCATTTTAATTTTTTCTATTGCCATTTTCTTTTTGCTTAATTCCAGCAAAAATATCTTAAAAAACAAAAAAAAGGTTTTTAGAGGCACATTTTTTCCAGTGTAACACAACACAATGCCTGATTAAAGCAAATGGAAAAGTCACTGAGGGCTGTATTCATCTTCCTCCTGTGGACACTTCTTCAGTGTCAGATTGAAACAACACTCACACCTTCTCTGTCATTGTCTCTATTTCCTTCTTACATAAACACTGATTCTTTTCAAATGAAAACCTGCAACAAATGAGAAACTGTAAACTCTGGGTTAGAGTTAACTAACTGTTGACTCTAGGTTAAGGTTAACTCTACCTGTTAATACTGGGTTAAGGTTAACTCTACCTGTTGACTCTGGGTTAAGGTTAACTCTACCTGTTAATACTGGGTTAAGGTTAACTCTACCTGTTGACTCTGGGTAAAGGTTAACTCTAACTGTTAATACTGGGTTAAGGTTAACTCTAACTGTTGACTCTGGGTAAAGGTTAACTCTAACTGTTAATACTGGGTTAAGGTTAACTCTAACTGTTGACTCTGGGTAAAGGTTAACTCTACCTGTTAATACTGGGTTAAGGTTAACTCTAACTGTTGACTCTGGGTTAAGGTTAACTCTAACTGTTGACTCTCCAATGAAAGTCACTGGAAAGAAAACATCTAGAAGAATAAATAAAACTATCCTGCTGTTGGCCTGAAGGTCTTGTGTCAAAAAGTACGAGTCATTTAACTTCCTCAGAGGCATGTGTGGTGTGAATTTGGTGATCCTCCATCAAAGATGTCAAAAGTTATTGAGAGTTCATTTTTCCCAGAAGGATGGACAACATTTCTCTGTCCCCCGCCATGGTGACAATAAACAAGTGGTGCCAGACATGATAAGCCCCGCCCCCTCATCTCTTTTGCAAAATGTCAGACTATGAGTTTGACCTTTCAAGTCTCCCAAGGCCAAAGGTCACGATGCCATTTTGGAGCCAACTTATTTTTCAAGCATTTTACTTATTTTATTCATATTTTTAAAGTTTTTTGGACATTTTATCCCATAAATCATTGAGATCAAACTACATTTTACACCAAATATAACCATCTATTGATAGATTTAATGGTTCCACATTTATTAAAAAGTTCAGATCAGTAGATGGTTCTGGTCAGTGGTGGATGTTTGGGCTTTTAAGGGTTGATTATAGGGTTAAACTACTTCACATGTTTATTCATTGGTCTCTGGGGTCCACTTATGGTTCATACTCTCATGCTGCCCCGTGGACAGACACTTCCCAGAATTCACTGCACTAAATGAAAAAGTCAAGAGTCAAGAGCTGAGAGTTTCTCATAAAACCTATATTAAAACAAAC
>CM035788.1:45023148-45033148 GCA_020466265.1 Siphamia tubifer | reverse complement strand
GGCCAAAATACTGTTTAGTTTTTTCCATCTTCATGGGCTTATTCTGCTGCCTGTCATAAGTGGATCAACTGCTCATGAGCACATGCTAACGCTAACTCTACTTGAACAAACTGTCCATTAGCATATACTAAACCTACCTCTACTTTGACAAACTGCCTGAAAAGCTTTAACAGAGATGTTCAGAGTCGTTCTGCTGCACATGTCTTTACTACCTTCACATTTTTAATCACATTTATGTTGATGATGGACTAGTCCACTAGCTTAGTAAACTAGCCCACCTCTAGTGGCAAAAAAATATTTTTGCCTGAATCGTTGGTCTAGCAACACTCCATAGAGCCTCAGCCAGGACCGGTTCTATTTTACCGATCCAATCACAACGCTCCATTTGTGTAGCGAGATTGTAAGGCGGGCTTAGCACAATGACAACAGGGTTGAAGAAGTAGGAACTTATATACAGTCTATGGTCGGATAAGCAGCATTTAAATAAACCCGGTTGGATATTTTTCCTCCACTGTTACCGGTGCATTAGCGTTAATTAGCCTAGCCTATAGAATGTTAAAACAACCAGATAAGACGCTAGTTTAGACTTGTTTTTGTTGCTCTGTATGCGTCATATTGTTCATTGCTCTGATTGGTCATAGCGCTGGCCTATTACATGGAGAGCAGTTTGAAAAACAGTCGTTGATCCCACCTGTATGCTTAAGCTCAGTCTATGGACTGTATTCAGACTATGAATTCCTATAATAGTCAGGCTGGCCAGGCTACATTTTGACAGTCCCATTGAAAGTGTGTGTGTGTGTGTGTGTGTGTGTGTGTGTGTGTGTGTGTGTGTGCACGTGCACAATCCTAATACTAATAATGTCACTATGACTTTCTGTAACAAAAACCAAACAAAAGTGCATTATGGGATTGCTGGCAGAACATATTGATTCTTTTCAGTGGAATTTGTTGACAGTAAATAAAAGCGTTGACATCGGCAGCTGCAGCGGCGCTCTGACACTCTGCCAGTGGATGCAGTTGCGTAAAAATCTCCTCGCGTTTCCACATGTCGAATCCTGCGTTTGACAAAAAAAATGCAGCTGAGGCAAAGAAGATGAACTGAGAAGAATCTACTGTAAGTGTTACCATGACAACAGCAGGGTTAGGATTACAGACCCCGTCTGTCTGAACTTTCCTATTTCTATGTTGGATTTTACCATCAGTTCACAAACGCATTTCCCTCAAATCACAATATTTGCTTTCAGTCCATTTGCCCTGATATTTAATTTGGTTTATTAGTTAATTGATCAGAAGTAAAGCTCATAAAAACATTGACCTAAAAGAGCTTGTGTTCATTTAACTCTACCCTCACCTCCACTCGTACTCCCTGGTTAAGTTGATGTTCAGAATGGTGCTCAGGCCAAGAAAATCCATGAATGGAGAACATGTTCTAAGCACATTCTGAACATGTTCTGAGCATGTCTGAACACAACTGGGCAGCCTAACTATCTCTAACCCTAACCCAGGGGTTGGCAACCTGCGGCTCTTTCATCATTATCCTGTGGCTCCGAGTGGCTTGGGAAAATAAATTACTAAAAAAAATGGATTAATTGAAGTGTATTTTTGTGTTAGTTCGTTTTTTATTATTTTAGTCCTAAATTGGGAGATTACTGCGATCTTGAAATACTCGTCATCTGTAATCGTCATCTGAGCCCGCTTTATCCTCACTAGGGTCACAGGGGTCACTGGGGGCCTAATCCAGCTTCAATGGGTGAAGGCGGGGTACACCCTGTATGAGTCTCCAGTTCATCTCAGGGCTGAACATATATAGACAAACAATCACTGTCACATTCACACCTATGGACAATTTAGATTAACCAGTTAACCAGTTAACCTATCAGTGCATGTGTTTGGATGGTGGGAGGAAACTGGAGTACCTGGAAAAAACCCACGTGGACATGGGGAGAACATGCAAACTCCACACAGAAAGGTCTGGTGTGGGATTCCAACCAGGGTCCTTCTCGCTGTGAGGCACGAGTGCTAACAACTGCAGCCACCGTGCCGAGCTTGAAATATTAAAATATGAATCAAATAAATATATTTTATTGTTTTTCATCACTCAAACTAAACGTCATACTCGTGGAAGCCGGTATACTGTTTACCCGCCACAACACTGTCCATTTGTCGCAACTTCAACCCCAGCAAGACCAAGTATGGACAAATGTAAGAACAGAAAAATATCTGAAGACCTGGTGACAAACCTGGACCCCAACGCACTGGAGACTGTTAGCAAACCTGGACCCGAATGCACAGCACATGAGCTCAGAGTGTGGACAAAAAATACAATTAAAAATAAAACTATGACAAAGTCCCACAGGGCCAAAGGTTAACCAGGCCTGGAGTACTTTACTTTAGAGTTGACCAGTGTAAAGGTAAGAAAAAGTAATAAAGGCAGCGTTCTGTTCATTTTAGATCAGATAGAACATCTTCAAAAGAGTCAAAGCACTAATAAGTGTCTGACTGAGGATGAGAATGAAGAATGAAAGCAAAGGTTTTGTTTCATAAATATTTTTTACCCTTTCTTTTTAATAAATGCAGGGGGGTGGTGGGTCATTTTAGGTGTCAAAAAGTATTTGCAACTCCCAAGGTTTTCTTTTCCATGGAAACCAGGTTCAAATGGCACTTTCAACGTTAAAGGTTGCCGACCCCTGCCCTTACTCTAACCTTAACCCTAATATATCACTCTAGTTACTTATGGGTATCAATTTAAGCAAACTTTCACTAACACTTAATGTAAATGAGCTTGGAGAAAATTGGAGCAGAAGTATCAGCTACGAACAGGAGCAGTGAAGTGAATGAGACTTGGAAGTTTTGAAAAGGCCGGTTTGTATTGTAAATAAAATATTTAATAATAAATGTTTCTGCATGGTACCAACAGTTTTTCACAGTAAACTTGTTTCACAATCACAAATGTTACCTGTAACTTTTATGTGGGTACAACCTTTCTAATTGTACAATTCAGTTTCCAGATCACAATAAATCACAGTTTCAATAATAAAACATTTGACGTTACATGGATCAGTTCAGTTCTTTACAACAACAAACCCAAATCTGGTAATATGACTCCAACTTGCCCGTAGCAAGTTCACTTCCTGCATGTGAAGGTGTGTAGAGTCCTTAAGATTTCCACAAAATTCCTTCATAGTACGACCAAACCGAACACAAATTTTCCCATTCGCTTGATGGGACTACATACAAAGTCAATGGAGAGACGCATTTGGACGCAGATGCACGTTGGAAGCGTTCCTGCGGTGCATTGGAGCATTTGGGTGTTGGAGCTGCACGTCTTTCTGCAAATCTGCGTAAACACTGGAGTTAAAAATATTTAACTTTTCAGGTGAATTCGTGTGACGCTGTGCTATGAAAGCCAATCAGTATTGAGATGCTAGAATGGAAGGAATGATGTATGATACTGGAAAGCGTCGTGGAAAGCGGCAGAAAGAAAAACTGAGCCTGAATTATCGCTGACAGAGGACTTCATCCAGATGGGGTTCCTGGAGGTGCTGGTGGAATTCCCCGTGCAGGCACTACTGCAGGATCAGATGAACCCAAAAGTGACTGCGTCTGGCCCTCGGACATATGGGACCTCCAGAGCAGGTACAGAGCAGTAATCCAAGTGATCTGAACCATAGTTGAGGACAGACTGAAATGGCGGGACAGATTTTTTTTTGTTTATCCAGCATTCAGACTCGGGCGTTGCACTTTCGGAGTGGCTGCGAATTGTACGTTTTGTGTTCAGAGTGGGCGCGAATTATCTAGCGTCCAAACTCGGGTGTTTAGGTGGCGTGTTGCGAGCATACACATGAAAATTCACGTTTGGTGTGGGCGTAGCATAAGAGTTCCAAATAAAACATCCAAAATTTCAGAGGAATGTGTGCGTTTGAGAACAGGTCCACCCAACACAAATAAAAAAAACCTGACCTGTCAACAACAGTATCATAAATGACTACAAATGTTCAAATAATTACATTTCACAATCTGTTAGCACTTTAAAAGTACTGCTTGTAATTTTGACCGTGCTTACAGGTCCAAATAAAAGAGTGGAGAATGTAATTGCATTTGTCTTTCAATATCAAACATTTTTACCTCAAAATACATTTAAAATCTTTCATTCAAAATAACCAATATGGCATTGCGTACGAAATAAAATAAGATGGACATACGGCGTTTCCTCAAACAATCCGAGGAGGACAAAACTCAAGACAAGTCTGACAATCATCAAGGAGCATCACTGATCCAGACTGTTGTGGCCCCATCTGACAGAGGAGGGGTGGACTCGGAGGATCTTGGTACTGATAAACAAACCCAGGTAACCCTTAAAATGGTAAATATTCTGCACTTCTACAGTATAGTTCTTTTCCACCTTCATGCTGCTCAAAGCTCTTCACATTAGCCTCACATTCACCCATTCACACACACTCATACACCAGTAAGTCAGTAAGTTCTATGGTTCTGTCAGTCCTTCTGGGAGACAAAGTCAGGGTTCAGTGTCTTTGTCCAAGAACATTTCAACATATGGACAGCCAGAGCCAGGTCGTAAACCGCCAACCCTTCAGTCATTGGACGACCAACTCTACCAACTGAGCCACAGCCGCCCCGAATATCTATCTAAACGCCTTTTCACAGGAAAAAAAAGAGATTTTTCAGTCGCGAGTGATACAGAAACAGAGAGTGGCTAAAGTACTCCATGAAAAGAGACGCATTGTTTTGTTTCCCTCGCCGCAAGTTCCACACAGACTCCCCTTAAGACAATTCCACTGGTCTACTGGTCTTTAGTGATTACAGCAGGTTTGGTGTAACATTGTTTTTATTTCCTCGCCTCATTGGAACACTATTTGTGTTATTCATGGCATTATTCAGGCTGTTATTATGCCGGACGCCAGATTGATTAAAATGCTGGAAATTACATCTGAGAAATACACAATTTATATATATACAGTATATATATATATATATATATATATATATATATATATATATATATATATATATATATATATATATACAGTATATATATATATTATTAATAATTTTTTTAATATATTTCATTCACTAAGGATCATATTCAGACAAATGTGTTTTCTGAAGGCCTAAACAGGGCACAGAAAAATACTGCAATAAAATGTTGACCAAATTTGAGGGACTGCTGTGAAGACATGAGGCCACATTCAGACTAATTCATTCTGAAGTGAGTCAGACCAGTAAAATTCTATCATAATCTATAAATATAATATATATATATATATATTTGTCTTTGTAAATGTAAATATTTTCACATATTTACACTAAAGCAAAGTATAATTACACAAAATATTTGAATAATCTTGAACAAATATAAAGAAAAGTAAGTGTATCAAGAGTAGCCAGTGCAATTTTAAGAATAATCTTCCTGATATTAAATATTTTGTTTATTTGTAGTTGATCCACTATGAGCTGCAAGTTATAATGTCAATTCTAAAATTAGATTATTATTCGAAGAGAATGAATAGAATACCCTTCATTGTCATTGTACATTAAATACATATATATATATATATATATATATATATATATATATATATATATATATATATATATATATATATATATATATATATATATATATATATATGTATAATACTATTGGGCAGCTGTGGCTCAGTTGGTAGAAGCTAATGTAAAGTGCTTTGAGCACCATGGAGGTGGAAAAGAAGTATATAAGTGCAGAACATTTACCATTTATTGCACATAGTGTGGGTTGACTGGGTTTGATTGTACAGTGATTATCTGTCACAGATGGTGTGGGTTTTGTTCAGGGTGGTAATGGTTCTGAAGGTAAAAATATTTGAGTCTGTTAGCCCTTGTTTTTATGGATGTCTCCCAGAAGGTAGCAGCTCAAACATCTGGGAGGCAGGATGTGAAATATCCTTTATGATGCGCTAAGCTCTGCTGACGCACCGGGCATTGTTGAGGTCCGTCAGGGAGGAGAGAGGGCAGCAGACAGTCCTCTGTGCTGCTTTAACTGTCCTCTGTAGCCTCTCCCTGTCTGCAGCTGTGCAGCTCCTGGAGCAGGTGGTCAGGCAGTAGGTCAGCAGGCTCTCTATGGAGGAGCGGTAGAAGGCCAGCAACAGCCTTTGGTTGATGTTGTTCCTGAGAACTCTCAGGAAGAGTAGACGCTGCTGGACCTTCTTAATGATGGATGAGGTGTTTGTTGTCCACACTGTAAATCTGAATAAGTTAGCAGAACTCAAAAAATGTAAGACAATCGATTGCTTCAATTATTTTAAGTTGATGAAACTTAAAAAATACAAGTTTCCAGAACTTAAAATTTAGATCCTTGTTAAAGTAGATTTAAATGAAAACATTATCTTGTGAATTTTCATCATGGATCAAGGATGTCACCACCAGAAGTTGAGTAGGAAAAGGCTCCGTTTATTTTGACATGTATGTGTCTTTTATAGTCCATTTGCAGATACCAGTCACCCACGCTAAACCTGCTCTAACCAGTTCCTTGACGTCGTCTTACGTCAGGGCTTGATGTTGTCTTCTAGTATAATTACAAGAACAGAAAATTATCTTTCTTATCCACAGATGGAATCCCAGTCCTTGACACACATAGTTTAAGCCAGGGGTGTCAAAGTGCAGTCCTTGAGGGCCGGTGTCCTGCATGTTTTAGATGTTTCCCTCTTTCATTACACCTGGAGGCCATTGCATCATTATCAGTCTGATGAGGAGCTGATTATTAACTCTTTAAGTGTCAGCGCTGATGCATTCTGAATGGATGATTTAGTTTAAATATTCAGAAAAATTCAACTATTTTCCTTTCAGTTTTGTGCATGAAAAGGGTGCAAGATTTTTATTTTTATTTTATTTTATTTAAAAAACATTTTAAAGGCAAAATTAAAATTGCTGGGACCAAATTTTAATACTAGTTTTCTTCTTTCGTAATTTTTTTCCCAAAATTTTCCACATTACATGATTTTGTAAATATTGATTAGTTTTTGTTGCTAATTTTGTTTATTTTTCTACATTTTTTTTAATCTTAGTATTGTTCTTTGATTTTCTTGTTACCAATTATTTTGTTAGTTCTCAGGAGTTAAAGGGTTAAACTGAATCACATGGAAGAGGGAAATATCTAAAACATGCAGGACACCGGCCCTCAAGGACTGGAGTTTGACACCTGTGGTTTAAGCTGTAAGACCATCTCTACCATAAATATGTGTCTTTATATCTTTACATACATATAGGTATATATATATTTCCTTCAATTACGTATTAACTTAGTATTCTATGGTTCTGTCAGTCCTACTGGGAGACTAAGGGTTCAGTGTCTTTGCCCAAGGACACTTGGATAGCCAGAGCTGGGACACAAACCTCTGACCCTTCAGTCATTGGACGACCCGCTCTACCAACTGAACCACAGCCGCCCCTGAATAAAATGACTGTTTTGTGATTGTAATTTTTTTGGTGCGATAGATATCAGTGTTTATTTGGAGTGTTCTGAAATAGTATTTCATCATCTACTACATCAGTTAAGTTTATTTTTTTCAATCATCCTCATTCTCAGCAGTTAATGACTTAATTCCACTCAGTTGTACTTATATTATTCACTTATATCCACAATAGTTCCCTTTAATAAAAAAATATTAGTTGGAAGAACATGTTACAGCAACTTAATACATTTGAGTTAGTAGTACTATTTCTGAAACTTTGAGTATTTACAACTAAATCTATTTAATTATTCTGAACATTTAGGTTTACAGTGTAGATGAGATTGTCAGAAATCTGGACTCTTCACATTATTTGAACAAATAGTTTGACAGTATGCATGTATTATTATGTTATTTCACACCCCAAACATAACAATCTTTCTCTGTACTGTACCTATTTATGTACCAGTATGTCAAATCTGTTCCTTCCATACTCTATAACTGTTGTGCTATGGTGAAATAAACTCAAAAAGTGTCTGGTAGCTCAAAAGGTTGAAGTATCTTAAGTAAGTAGTATATATTGGGTGTTCTTGAATAAAGGGGTTGAGTCCATTTCAACACAAAGATTAATCCAGGAAACTCTGAGTGAGCTCTGAGGCAGAGACTAAGCCCTGAGGAAGAGCTGTAGAGTGGAAACATGTCGGCTTTTTAATCCTGATCCTGATAGCCATCTATTACATTTTTGTTTTTTTATTTTTTTTATTTACTTCCTCTTTGTTCCTCACTGTTCACTTGAAATGTTGTGCTATGGCCTTGAGAACTTTGCATAGAAACAAAGGTTGATCAAAATTAACACCCCACCCCCATCTCTATAAAATAGTCTAACATGGAAAGGACACAGTTTTATTAAAAACCCTCTAACCCTAACCGCACAGACACAAACGGCCTTTCCAACATTTGATGGACACCTACTGAACTCCTTCTGTGCGATTATGTAACAGTTGAAACACAACCACTGCCACAACAAGTCTGATCAAACTTCCCTTGACTTGCTCAACACTACATTTCCACATGTTGAATTTACTCACAACAATCAACGTGGTGGAAATTGCACACTTTGTTTCCCACGGTTAAATGAAACAACATGTAAGGATGTTGAACTTTTAACCCTGTAAAGTCTGAACCATTAAATCCATGACAGAAAATTCCACTTCTTTGAAACTGCAGCCTTTCATAGTCCTTATGAACAACCAAAATAATGTTAATAATAATGTTTTTAATTTTTTGTGTCATATTTAATCCATCGGCTTTCAATGACCAAATATTATTTTTGACCATCAAAAACATAATACAACACAAAAATATAAAAAACAAATAGTTAATTACTTTTGTAAATGCAAAATATTCTGCACTTCTACAGTTCTTTTCCACCTTCATGGTGCTTAAAGTGCTTTACATTAGCCTCACATTCACCCATTCATACACACTCACTCACACATCAGTAGGTGCTGCTGTCATACAAGGTTCTGTATGGAAGCAGCAATGACACTGACAATTACTCAGCAAATTGTAGGTGAAACCAAATGTAGCTTAAAAATTCTCCATTAACCCTTTAACTCCTGACACTTTACCAGTTCAAAAAGTAAAATAAGATAAAATAAGCAACAAAATGAACAAAAACTGCCAAAGTGATCAGTAAAATGAACAAAAATTAATAATAAACTAACAAAATAATATGTAACATGAACAAAGTAAGACACTAACAGAACACAATTGAAGAAAAATAATAAAATAAATAAACAAATAGTAGAAAAAATAAACAAAAATAAGCAACAACATCAAAAGAAACTAATAAATATGAATGAAATAACAAATAACATGAAAAAATGCAAAAAAATAAATAAAAAAAAAAAAATAATAATATGAAGTTTAAAAAAGGAATAAATGACTAGTGTTGTAATTTCATTCCAATAGTTTTAGTTTGGCCTTCTTTTTGTTTTCTTTTTCTCAATGAGTTGCTTTTCGACACCTGTACATCAGTTCCATGAACAAAATTATCTGTAAAATAACACAAAAAAACCCTTGAATTAATAAACCGTCCATTCGGAACACGTCATCACTGACACATCAGAGGTTAAAGGGTTAAACCCTCAATGAATGAGGGATAAATTACCTTCTCACTAAACTTTTCTTCCTTCAACTGGAAAATCATTAACACCCACTGAAGCCCATTACGGCCAATGCCTTATTCAAGAAGTACAGCTTCAAAAAGAAGATAAATAAATATCAATGAACTCTACTCTTACAAGGAGCTGTTTATTAAATAAAAATAAATATATATTTAAAAAGGATAGGAAAGAACAGTCCATCTATAATGATATTGTGGGGGGTTTGTTCTTCACTTTTACATTTTCTAAGAAAAATCTGACATAAAAAAAAACAACATTATTTTCATCCTGGGACCCTGATTCAGGATTCAGTGTCTTGCTCAAGGACACTTCAACATGTGGACAATCAGAGCTGGGACTAGGGTTAGGTCAATGTCAGCTCCA